>CAJUXJ010001802.1:0-22715 GCA_910589775.1 Avena eriantha | reverse complement strand
CGTCGGAATCACATCAAAACTTGCATGTGCCCCTAGGATATGTGTGTGAGAGTCGTGCAAGGTTGGTAGGTGCCATGTGTAGGCCCAGTTGTGACCCCCTTCCCGGACATGCGTTAACACTTAGTAAAATGTTGGATCTGTACGTGGAAACTCCCGCCACATCACAACCGGGCCTAGAATGTGGCAAAGTTGGCCCAACCTTTGCTCTCCATGTACATATGTCCTTAAAAACCAAAACAAGTAGAGAGGTCCACCGGGCTACTCTCGTACGGAGATAGTTTAGGGGTAGACGATCCGGGGCCCCCTGTCTAGAGTTTTACCAGAGGAAGACTACCGGAGAGTCGGAATCACATGAAAACTTGCATGTGCCCCTAGGATATGTGTGTGAGAGTGGTGCAAGGTTGGTAGGTGCCATGTGTAGGCCCCAGGTGTGACCCCCTTCCCGGACATGCGTTAACACTTAGTAAAATCCTGGATCTGTACGTGGAAACTCCCGCCGCGTCACAACCGGGGCCTAGAATGTGGCAAAGTTGGCCAAACCTTTGATCTCCATGTACATATGTCCTAAACAAACCAAAACAAGTAGAGAGGTCCACCGGGCTATCCTCGTAGAGATAAGCTATAGGGGTAGACGATCCGGGGCCCTCGGTCTAGGGTTTCGCCGGAGGAAGGCCACCGATGCATCGGAATCACATGAAAACTTGCATGTGCCCCTAGGATATGTGTGTGAGAGTGGTGCAAGGTTGGTAGGTGCCATGTATAGGCCCCAGGTGTGACCCCCTTGCGGACATGCGTTAACACTTAGTAAAATCCTGGATCTATACGTGGAAAACTCCCGCCGCGTCACAACCGGGGCCTAGAATGTGGCAAAGTTGTCCCAACTTTGCTCTACATGTACATATGTCCTAAAAACCAAAACAAGTAGAGAGGTCCACCGGGCTACTCTCGTACGGAGATAGTTATAGGGGTAGACGATCCGGGGCCCCCTGTCTAGAGTTTCACCGGAGGAAGACTACCGGAGCGTCGGAATCACATTAAAAACTTGATGTGCCCCTTAGGATATGTGTGTGAGTGTGGTTCAGGTGGGTAGGTCCATGTGTAGGCCCCACCCCTGGTAGGCCCCCCCCCCCCCCCCCTGGTGTGACCCCCTTGCCGGACATGCGTTAACACTTAGTAAAATCTGGATCTATACGTGGAAACTCCCGCCGCGTCACAACGGGGCCGTAGAATGTGGAGAAGAAGTTGTCCCAACCTTTGCTGTACATGTACATATGTCCTAAAAACCAAAACAAGTAGAGAGGTCCACGGGCTACTCTCGTACGGAGATAGTTATAGGGGTAGACGATCTGGGGCCCCCCTGTCTAGAGTTTCACCGGAGGAAGGAAGACTACCGGAGCGGTCAGAATCACATGAAAACTTGCATGTGCCCCTAGGATATGCGTGTGAGAGTGGTGCAAGGTTGGTAGGTGCCATGTGTAGGCCCCAGGTGTGACCCCTTGCCAGACATGCGTTAACATTAGTAAAATCCTGGATCTGTACGTGGAAACTCCCGCCGCGTCACAACGGGGGCCTAGAATGTGGCAAAGTTGGCCCAACCTTTGATCTCCATGTACATATGTCCTAAACAAACCAAAAAAAGTAGAGAGGTCCACCGGGCTATCCTCGTACGGAGGAAAGCTATAGGGGTAGACGATCCGGGGCCCTCGGTCTAGGGTTTCGCTGGAGGAAGACCACCGCAGCGTCGGAATCACATGAAAACTATCATGTGCCCCTAGAATATGGGTGTGAGAGTGGTGCAAGGTTGGTAGGTGCCATGTATAGGCCCCAGGTGTGACCCCCTTTCTGGACATACGTTAACACTTAGTAGAATCCTGGATTTGTACGTGGAAACTCCCGCCACGTCACAACCGGGGCCTAGAATGTGGGAAAGTTGGCCCAACCTTTGCTCTCCATTTACATATGTCCTAAAAAACCAAAACAAGTAGATATGTCCATCGGGATACTCTCGTAAGGATATAGTTATAGGGGCAGACGATCCGGGGCCCCCTGTCTAGGGTTTCACCGGAGGAAGACTACCGGAGCGTCGGAATCACATGAAAACTTGCATGTGCCCCAAGGATATGTGTGTGAGAGTGGTGCAAGGTTGGTAGGTGCCATGTTTAGGTCTGAGGTGTGACCCATTCCCGGACATGCGTTAACACTTAGTAAAATCCTGGATCTGTACATGGAAACTCCTGCCGCGTCACAACCGGGTCCTAGAATGTGGCAAAGTTGGCCAAACCTTTGATATCCATGTACATATGTCCTAAACAACACAAAACAAGTAGAGAGGTCCACCGGGCTATCCTCGTACGGAGAAAGTTATAGGGGTAGATGATCCTGGGCCCTCGGTCTATGGTTTTGCTAGAGGAAGATCACCAGAGCGTCGGAATCACATGAAAACTTGAATGTGCCCCTAGGATATGTGTGTGAGAGTCGTGCAAGGTTGGTAGGTGCCATGTGTAGGCCCCAGTTGTGACCCCCTTCCCGGACATGCGTTAACACTTAGTAAAATGTTGGATCTGTACGTGGAAACTCCCGCCACGTCACAACCGGGGCCTAGAATGTGGGAAAGGTGTCCCAATTTTTGCTCTACATGTACATATGTCCTAAAAACCAAAACAAGTAGAGAGGCCCACCGGGCTACAATCGTACGGAGATAGTTATAGGGGTAGACGATCCGGGGCCCCCTGTCTAGAGTTTTACCAGAGGAAGACTACCGGAGAGTCGGAATCACATGAAAACTTGCATGTGCCCCTAGGATATGTGTGTGAGAGTGGTGCAAGGTTGGTAGGTGCCATGTGTAGGCCCCAGGTGTGACCCCCTTGCCGGACATGCGTTAACACGTAGTAAAATCCTGGATCTGTACGTGGAAACTCCCGCCGCGTCACAACCGGGGCCTAGAATGTGGCAAAGTTGGCCCAACCTTTGATCTCCATGTACATATGTCCTAAACAAACCAAAACAAGTAGAGAGGTCCACCGGGCTATCCTCGTACGGAGAAAGCTATAGGGGTAGACGATCCGGGGCCCTCGGTCTAGGGTTTCGCCGGAGGAAGACCACCGGAGCATCGGAATCACATGAAAACTTGCATCCCCTAGCATATGTGTGTGAGAGTGGTGCAAGGTTGGTAGGGGCCATGTATAGGCCCCAGGTGCGACCCCCTTCCCAGACATGCGTTAACACTTAGTAAAATCCTAGATCTGTACGTGGAAACTCCCGCCGCGTCACAACCGGGACCTAGAATGTAGCGAAGTTGTCCCAACCTTTGCTGTACGTGTCCATATGTCCTAAAAAACCAAAACAAGTAGAGGGTCCACCGGCTACTCTCGTACGGAGATAGTTATAGGGGAAGACGATCCGAGGCCCCCTGTCTAGGGTTTCATCGGAGGAAGACTACCGGAGCGTCGGAATCACATGAAAACTTGCATGTGCAACTAGGATATGTGTGTGAGAGTGGTGCAATGTTGGTAGGTGCCATGTGTAGGCCCCAGGAGTGACCCCCTTCCCAGACATGCGTTAACACTTAGTAAAATCATGGATCTGTACGTGGAAACTCCTGCCGCGTCACAACCGGGGCCTAGAATGTGGCAAAGTTGGCCAAACCTTTGATCTCCATGTACATATGTCCTAAACAAACCAAAACAAGTAGAGAGGTCCACCGGGCTATCCTCGTAGAGATAAAGCTATAGGGGTAGACGATTCCGGGGCCCTCGGTCTAGGGTTTCGCCAGAGGAAGGCCACCGATGCATCGGAATCACATGAGAACTTGCATGTGCCCCTAGGATATGTGTGTGAGAGTGGTGCAAGGTTGGTAGGTGCCATGTGTAGGCCCCAGGTGTGACCCCCTTGCCGGACATGCGTTAACAATTAGTAAAATCCTGGATCTATACGTGGAATCTCCCGCCGCGTCACAACCGGGGCCTAGAATGTGGCAAAGGTGTCCCAATTTTTGCTCTACATGTACATATGTCCTAAAAACTAAAACAAGTAGAGAGTCCCACCGGGCTACAATCGTATGGAGATAGTTATAGGGGTAGATGATCCGGGGCCCCCTGTCTAGAGTTTCACCGGAGGAAGACTACCGGAGCGTCGGAATCACATGAAAACTTGCATGTGCCCCTAGGATATGTGTGTGAGTGTGGTTCAAGGTTGGTAGGTGCCATGTGTAGGCCCCAGGTGTGACCCCCTTCCCGGACATGCGTTAACACTTAGTAAAATCCTGGATCTATACGTGGAAACTCCCGCCGCGTCACAACCGGGGCGTAGAATGTGGCGAAGTTGTCCCAACCTTTGCTGTACATGTACATATGTCCTAAAAAACCAAAACAAGTAGAGAGGTCGACCGGGCTACTCTCGTACGGAGATAGTTATAGGGGTAGACGATCCGGGGCCCCCTGTCTAGAGTTTGACCGCAGGAAGACTACCGGAGCGTCGGAATCACATGAAAACTTGCATGTGGCCCTAGGATATGCGTGTGAGAGTGGTGCAAGGTTGGTAGGTGCCATGTGTAGGCCCCAGGTGTGACCCCTTGCCAGACATGCGTTAACACTTAGTAAAATCCTGGATCTTTACGTGGAAACTCCCGCCGCGTCACAACGGGGGCCTTGAATGTGGCAAAGTTGGCCCAACCTTTGATCTCCATGTACATATGTCCTAAACAAACCAAAACAAGTAGAGAGGTCCACCGGTCTATCCTCGTACGGAGAAAGCTATAGGGGTAGACGATCCGGGGCCCTCGGTCTAGGGTTTCGCTGGAGGAAGACAACCGCAGCGTCGGAATCACATGAAAACTATCATGTGCCCCTAGCATATGTGTGTGAGAGTGGTGCAAGGTTGGTAGGTGCCATGTATAGGCCCCAGGTGTGACCCCCTTTCTGGACATACGTTAACACTTAGTAAAATCCTGGATTTGTACGTGGAAACTCCCGCCGCGTCACAACCCGGGCCTAGAATGTGGGAAAGTTGGCCCAACCTTTGCTCTCCATGTACATATGTCCTAAAAAACCAAAGAAAGTAGAGAGGTCCACCGGGATACTCTCGTAAGGATATAGTTATAGGGGCAGACGATCCGGGGCCCCCTGTCTAGGGTTTCACCGGAGGAAGACTACGGGAGCGTCGGAATCACATGAAAACTTGCATGTGCCCCTAGGATATGTGTGTGAGAGTGGTGCAAGGTTGGTAGGTGCCATGTTTAGGTCCGAGGTGTGACCCCCTTCCCGGACATGCGTTAACACTTAGTAAAATCCTGGATCTGTACGTGGAAACTCCTGCCGCGTCACAACCGGGGCCTAGAATGTGGCAAAGTTGGCCAAACCTTTGATCTCCATGTACATATGTCCTAAACAAACCAAAACAAGTAGAGAGGTCCACCGGGCTATCCTCTTAGAGATAAAGCTATAGGGGTAGACGATTCCGGGGCCCTCGGTCTAGGGTTTCGCCGGAGGAAGGCTACCGGTGCATCGGAATCACATGAGAACTTGCATGTGCCCCTAGGATATGTGTGTGAGAGTGGTGCAAGGTTGGTAGGTGCCATGTGTAGGCCCCAGGTGTGACCCCCTTGCCGGAAATGCGTTAACAGTTAGTAAAATCCTGGATCTATACGTGGAATCTCCCGCCGCGTCACGACCGGGGCCTAGAATGTTGCAAAGGTGTCCCAATTATTGCTCTACATGTACATATGTCCTAAAAACCAAAACAAGTAGAGAGGCCCACCGGGCTACAATCGTACGGAGATAGTTATAGGGGTAGATGATCCGGGGCCCCCTGTCTAGAGTTTCACCGGAGGAAGACTACCGGAGCGTCGGAATCACATGAAAACTTGCATGTGCCCCTAGGATATGTGTGTGAGTGTGGTTCAAGGTTGGTAGGTGCCATGTGTAGGCCCTAGTTGTGACCCCCTTCCCAGACATGCGTTAACACTTAGTAAAATGTTGGATCTATACGTGGAAACTCCCGCCGCATCACAACCGGGGCCTAGAATGTGGCAAAGTTGGCCCAGCCTTTGGACTCCAGTACATATGTCCTAAACAAACCAAAACAAGTAGAGAGGTCGACCGGGCTACCCTCGTACGGAGATAGTTATAGGGGTAGACGATCTGGGCCCCCTGTCTAGGGTTTCGCCGGAGGAAGACCACCGGAGCGTCAGAATCACATGAAAACTTGCATGTACCCATAGGATATGTGTGTGATAGTCGTGCTAGGTTGGTAGGTGCCATGTGTAGGCCCCAGGTGTGACCCCTTGCCAGACATGCGTTAACACTTAGTAAAATCCTGGATCTGTACGTGGAAACTCCCGCCGCGTCACAACGGGGGCCTAGAATGTGGCAAAGTTGCCCCAACCTTTGATCTCCATGTACATATGTCCTAAACAAACCAAAACAAGTAGAGTGGTCCACCGGGCTATCCTCGTACGGAGAAAGCTATAGGGGTAGACGATCCGGGGCCCTTGGTCGAGGGTTTCGCCGGAGGAAGACCACCAGAGCGTCGGAATCACATGAAAACTTGCATGTGCCCCTAGGATATGTGTGTGAGAGTTGTGGAAGATTTGTAGGTGCCATGTGTAGGCCCCAGTTGTGACCCCCTTCCCGGACATGCGTTAACACTTAGTAAAATGTTGGATTTGTACGTGGAAACTCCCGCGAGGATCTGTACGTGGAAACTCCCGCCGCGTCACAACCGGGGCCTAGAATGTGGCAAAGTTGGCCCAACCTTTGATCTGCATGTACATATGTCCTAAACAAACCAAAACAAGTAGGGAGGTCCACCGGGCTACCCTCGTACGGAGAAAGCTCTAGGGGTAGACGATATGGGGCCCTCGGTCTAGGGTTTCGCCAGAGGAAGACCACCGGAGCGTCGGAATCACATGAAAACTTGCATGTGCCCCTAGGATATTTGTGTGAGGGTCGTGCAAGGTTGGTAGGTGCCATGTGTAGGCCCCATTTGTGACCCCCTTCCCAGACATGCGTTAACACTTAGTAAAATGTTGGATCGGTACGTGGAAACTCCCGCCACATCACAACCGGGCCTAGAATGTGACAAAGTTGGCCCAACCTTTTCTCGACATGTACATATGTCCTAAAAACCAAAACAAGTAGAGAGGTCCACCGGGCTACTCTCGTACGGAGATAGTTATAGGGGTAGACAATCCGGGGCCCCCGGTCTAGAGTTTCACCAGAGGAAGACTGCCGGAGCGTGGGAATCACATGAAAACTTGCATGTGGCCCTAGGATATGTGTGTGAGAGTGGTGCAAGGTTGGTAGGTGCCATGTGTAGGCCCCAGGTGTGACCCCCTTGCCGGACATGCGTTAACACTTAGTAAAATCCTGGATCTATACGTGGAAACTCCTGCCACGTTACAACCGGGGCCTAGAATGTGGCAAAGTTGGCCCAACCTTTGATCTCCATGTACATATGTCGTAACCAAACCAAAACAAGTAAAGAGGTCCACCAGGCTATCCTCGTACGGAGAAAGCTATAGGGGTAGACGATCTAGGGCCCTCGGTCGAGGGTTTCGCCGAAGGAAGACCACCGGAGCGTCGGAATCACATGAAAACTTGAATGTGCCCCTAGGATATGTGTGTGAGAGTTGTGGAAGCTTGGTAGGTGCCATGTGTTGGCACCAGTTGTGACCCCCTTCCCGGACATGCGTTAACACTTAATAAAATGTTGGATCTGTACATGGAAACTCCCGCTAGGATCTCTACGTGGAAACTCCCGCCGAGTCACAACCAGGGCCTAGAATGTGGCAAAGATGGCCCAAATTTTTATCTCCATGTACATATGTCCTAAACAAACCAAAACAAGTAGAGATGTCCATCGGGCTATCCTCGTACGGAGAAAGCTATAGGGGTAGACGATCTGGGGCCCTCAGTCTAGGGTTTCGCTGGAGGAAGCCCACCAGAGCGTCGGAATCACATGAAAACTTGCATGTGCCCCTAGGATATTTGTGTGAGAGTCGTGCAAGGTTGGTAGGTACCATGTGTAGGCCCCAATTGTGACCCCCTTCCTTGACATGCGTTAACACTTAGTAATATGTTCGATCTGTACGTGGAAACTCCTGCCACATCACAACCGGGGCCTAGAATGTGGAAAAGTTGGACCAACCTTTGATCTCCATGTAAAAATGTCCTAAACAAACCAAAAAAAAGTAGAGAGGTCCCCCGGGCTACCCTCGTATGGACATACCTATAGGGATAGTTGATCCGGGGCCCCCAGTCTAGGGTTTCGCCGGAGGAAGACCGCCGGAGCATCGTAATCCATGACCCCTAGGATATGTGTGTAAGAGTGGTGCAAGGTTGGTAGGTGCCATGTCTAGGCCCCAGGTGTGACCCCCTTCCCGGACATGCGTTAACACTTAGTAAAATTCTGGATTTGTACGTGGAAACTTCCGCCGAGTCACAATCTAGGCCTAGAATGTGGCAAAGTTAGCCCAACCTTGGCTCTCCATGCAGATATGTCCAAAAAAACCAAAACAAGCAGAGAGGTCCACCGGGCTACCCTCGTACGAATATATCTATAGGGGTAGACGATCCGGCCCCCCTGGTCTAGGGTTTCGACGCAGGAAGACCACCGGAGCATCGGAATCACATGAAAACTTGCATGTGCCCCTAGGATATGTGTGTGACAGTGGTGCAAGGTTGGTAGGTGCCATGTGTAGGCCCCAGTTGTGACCCCCTTCCCGGACATGCGTTAACACTTAGTAAAATGTTGGATCTATACGTGGAAACTCCCGCCGCATCACAACCGGGGCCTAGAATGTGGCAAAGTTGGCCCAGCCTTTGGACTCCAGTACATATGTCCTAAACAAACCAAAACAAGTAGAGAGGTCCACCGGGCTACCCTCGTACGGAGATAGTTATAGGGGTAGACGATCTGGGGCCCCCTGTCTAGGGTTTCGCCGGAGGAAGACCACCGGAGCGTCAGAATCACATGAAAACTAGCATGTCCCCTAGGATATATGTGTGAGAGTGGTGCAAGTTTGGTAGGTGCCATGTGTAGGACCCGGGTGTGACCCCCTTCCCGGACATGCGTTAACACTTAGTAAAATCCTAGATCTGTACGTGAAAACTCCCGCCGCGTCACAACCGGGGCCTAGAATGTGGAAAATTTGGTCCGAACTTTGCTCTCCATGTACATATGTCCTAAACAAACCAAAACAAGGAGAGGTACACAGGGCTACCCTCTTAGGAAGAAAGCTATAGGGGTAGATGATCTGGGCCCTTGATCTAGGTTTTCACCGGAGGAAGACCGCCGGAGCGTCGAAATCACATGAAAACTTGCATGTGCCCCTAGGATATGTGTGTTAGAGTGGTTCAAGGTTGTTAGGTGCCATGTGTAGGCCCCAGGTGTGACCCGCTTCCGGGACATGCGTTAACACTTAGTAAAATCCTGGATCTGTATGTGGAAACTCCCACCGCGTCACAACCGGGGCCTAGAGTGTGCCAAAGTTGGCCCAACCTTTGCTCTCCATGTACATATGTCCTAAACAAACCAAAACAAGTAGAGAGGTCCACCGGTCTACCCTCGTACGGAGATAGATACAGGCGTAGACGATCCGGGGCCCAAGGACTAGGGTTTCGCCGGAGGAAGACCACCGGAGCATCAGAATCACATGAAAACTTGCGAGTGCCCCTAGGATATGTGTGTAAGAGTGTTTCAAGGTTGGTAGGTGCCATGTCTATTCCCCAGGTGTGACCCCCTTCTCGGACATGCGTTAACACTTAGTAAAATCCCGGAATCTATACGTGGAAACTCCCGCTGCGTCACAACCGGGGCCTAGAATGTGGCAAAGTTGGCCCAACCTTTGCTATCCATGTACATATGTCCTAAAAAAACCAAAACAAGTAGAGAGGTCCCCCGGGCTACCCTCGTACGGAGATACCTATAGGGGTAGATGATCCGGGGGCCCCCGGCTTAGGGTTTCGCTGGACGTAGACCACCGGAGCATCAGAATCACATGAAAACTTGCATGTGCCCCTAGGATATGTGTGTGAGAGTCGTGCAAGGTTGGTAGGTACCATGTGTAGGCCCCAATTGTGACCCCCTTCCTTGACATGCGTTAACACTTAGTAATATGTTCGATCTTTACGTGGAAACTCCCGCCACATCACAACCGGGGCCTAGAATGTGGCAAAGTTGGACCAACCTTTGATCTCCATGTACAAATGTCCTAAACAAACCAAAAAAAGTAGAGAGGTCCCCCGGGCTACCCTCGTATGGACATACCTATAGGGGTATTTGATCCGGGGCCGCCGGTCTAGCGTTTCGCCGGCGGAAGACCGCCGGAGCATCGTAATCCATGAACCCTAGGTTATGTGTGTAAGAGTGGTGCAAGGTTGGTAGGTGCCATGTCTAGGCCCCAGGTGTGACCCCCTTCCCGGACATGAGTTAACACTTAGTAAAATTCTGGATTTGTACGTGGAAACTTCCGCCGAGTCACAATCGGGGCCTAGAATGTGGCAAAGTTAGCCCAACCTTGGCTCTCCATGCAGATATGTCCAAAAAAACCAAAACAAGCAGAGAGGTCCACCGGGCTACCCTCGTACGAATATATCTATAGGGGTAGACGATCCGGCCCCCTGGTCTAGGGTTTCGCCGGAGGAAGACCACCGGAGCATCGGAATCACATGAAAACTTGCATGTGCCCCTAGGATATGTGTGTGAGAGTGGTGCAAGGTTGGTAGGTGCCATGTGTAGGCCCCAGTTGTGACCCCCTTCCCGGACATGAGTTAACACTTAGTAAAATGTTGGATCTATACGTGGAAACTCCTGCCGCATCACATCCGGGGCCTAGAATGTGGCAAAGTTGGCCCAGCCTTTGGACTCCAGTACATATGTCCTAAACAAACCAAAACAAGTAGAGAGGTCCACTGGGCTACCCTCGTACGGAGATAGTTATAGGGGTAGACGATCTGGGCCCCCTGTCTAGGGTTTCGCCGGAGGAAGACCACCGGAGCGTCAGAATCACATGAAAACTAGCATGTCCCCTAGGATATATGTGTGAGAGTGGTGCAAGTTTGGTAGGTGCCATGTGTAGGACCCGGGTGTGACCCCCTTCCCGGACATGCGTTAACACTTAGTAAAATCCTAGATCTGTACGTGAAAACTCCCGCCGCATCACAACCGGGGCCTAGAATGTGGAAAATTTGGCCCGACCTTTGCTCTCCATGTACATATGTCCTAAACAAACCAAAACAAGTAGAGGTACACAGGGCTACCCTCTTAGGAAGAAAGCTATAGGGGTAGATGATCTGGGCCCTTGATCTAGGTTTTCACCAGAGCAAGACCGCCGGAGCGTCGAATTCACATGAAAACTTGCATGTGCCCCTAGGATATGTGTGTTAGAGTGGTTCAAGGTTGTTAGGTGCCATGTGTAGGCCCCAGGTGTGACCCGCTTCCGGGACATGCGTTAACACTTAGTAAAATCCTGGATCTGTATGTGAAACTCCCACAGCGTCACAACCGGGGCCTAGAGTGTGCCAAAGTTGGCCCAACCTTTGCTCTCCATGTACATATGTCCTAAACAAACCAAAACAAGTAGAGAGGTCCACCGGTCTACCCTCGTACGGAGATAGATACAGGGGTAGACGATTCGGGGCCCAAGGACTAGGGTTTCGCCGGAGGAAGACCACCGGAGCATCAGAATCACATGAAAACTTGCGAGTGCCCCTAGGATATGTGTGTAAGAGTGTTGCAAGGTTGGTAGGTGCCATGTCTATTCCCCAGGTGTGACCCCCTTCTCGGACATGCGTTAACACTTAGGAAAATCCCGGATCTATACGTGGAAACTCCCGCTGCGTCACAACCGGGGCCTAGAATGTGGCAAAGTTGGCCCAACCTTTGCTATCCATGTACATATGTCCTAAAAAAACCAAAAAAAAGTAGAGACGTCTCCCGGGCTACCCTCGTACGGAGATACCTATAGGGGTAGATGATCCGGGGGCCCCCGGCTTAGGGTTTCGCTGGACGTAGACCACCGGAGCATCAGAATCACATGAAAACTTGCATGTGCCCCTAGGATATGTGTGTGAGAGTCGTGCAAGGTTGGTAGGTACCATGTGTAGGCCCCAATTGTGACCCCCTTCCTTGACATGCGTTAACACTTAGTAATATGGTTGATCTTTACGTGGAAACTCCCGCCACATCACAACCGGGGCCTAGAATGTGGCAAAGTTGGACCAACCTTTGATCTCCATGTACAAATGTCCTAAACAAACCAAAAAAAGTAGAGAGGTCCCCCAGGCTACCCTCGTATGGACATACCTATAGGGGTAGTTGATCCGGGGCCGCCGGTCTAGGGTTTCGCCGGAGGAAGACCGCCGGAGCATCGTAATCCATGACCCCTAGGTTATGTGTGTAAGAGTGGTGCAAGGTTGGTAGGTGCCATGTCTAGGCCCCAGGTGTGACCCCCTTCCCGGACATGAGTTAACACTTAGTAAAATTCTGGATTTGTACGTGGAAACTTCCGCCGAGTCACAATCGGGGCCTAGAATTTGGCAAAGTTAGCCCAACCTTGGCTCTCCATGCAGATATGTCCAAAAAAACCAAAACAAGCAGAGAGGTCCACCGGGCTACCCTCGTACGAATATATCTATAGGGGTAGACGATCCGGCCCCCCTGGTCTAGGGTTTCGCCGGAGGAAGACCACCGGAGCATCGGAATCACATGAAAACTTGCATGTGCCCCTAGGATATGTGTGTGAGAGTGGTGCAAGGTTTGTAGGTGCCATGTGTAGGCCCCAGTTGTGACCCCCTTCCCGGACATGCGTTAACACTTAGTAAAATGTTGGATCTATACGTGGAAACTCCCGCCGCATCACAACCGGGGCCTAGAATGTGGCAAAGTTGGCCCAGCCTTTGGACTCCAGTACATATGTCCTAAAGAAACCAAAACAAGTAGAGAGGTCCACCGGGCTACCCTCGTACGGAGATAGTTATAGGGGTAGACGATCTGGGGCCCCCTGTCTAGGGTTTCGCCGGAGGAAGACCACCGGAGCGTCAGAATCACATGAAAACTAGCATGTCCCCTAGGATATATGTGTGAGAGTGGTGCAAGTTTGGTAGGTGCCATGTGTAGGACCCGGGTGTGACCCCCTTCCCGGACATGCGTTAACACTTAGTAAAATCCTAGATCTGTACGTGAAAACTCTCGCCGCATCACAACCGGGGCCTAGAATGTGGAAAATTTGGCCCGACCTTTGCTCTCCATGTACATATGTCCTAAACAAACCAAAACAAGTAGAGGTACACAGGGCTACCCTCTTAGGAAGAAAGCTATAGGGGTAGATGATCTGGGCCCTTGATCTAGGTTTTCACCGGAGCAAGACCGCCGGAGCGTCGAATTCACATGAAAACTTGCATGTGCCCCTAGGATATGTGTGTTAGAGTGGTTCAAGGTTGTTAGGTGCCATGTGTAGGCCCCAGGTGTGACCTGCTTCCGGGACATGCGTTAACACTTAGTAAAATCCTGGATCTGTATGTGGAAACTCCCACCGCGTCACAACCGGGGCCTAGAGTGTGCCAAAGTTGGCCCAACCTTTGCTCTCCATGTACATATGTCCTAAACAAACCAAAACAAGTAGAGAGGTCCACCGGTCTACCCTCGTACGGAGATAGATACAGGGGTAGACGATCCGGGGCCCAAGGACTAGGGTTTCGCCGGAGGAAGACCACCGGAGCATCAGAATCACATGAAAACTTGCGAGTGCCCCTAGGATATGTGTGTAAGAGTGTTGCAAGGTTGGTAGGTGCCATGTCTATTCCCCAGGTGTGACCCCCTTCTCGGACATGCGTTAACACTTAGTAAAATCCCGGATCTATACGTGGAAACTCCCGCTGCGTCACAACCGGGGCCTAGAATGTGGCAAAGTTGGCCCAACCTTTGCTATCCATGTACATATGTCCTAAAAAAACCAAAAAAAGTAGAGACGTCTCCCGGGCTACCCTCGTACGGAGATACCTATAGGGGTAGATGATCCAGGGGCCCCCGGCTTAGGGTTTCGCTGGACGTAGACCACCGGAGCATCAGAATCACATGAAAACTTGCATGTGCCCCTAGGATATGTGTGTGAGAGTCGTGCAAGGTTGGTAGGTACCATGTGTAGGCCCCAATTGTGACCCCCTTCCTTGACATGCGTTAACACTTAGTAATATGGTTGATCTTTACGTGGAAACTCCCGCCACATCACAACCGGGGCCTAGAATGTGGCAAAGTTGGACCAACCTTTGATCTCCATGTACAAATGTCCTAAACAAACCAAAAAAGTAGAGAGGTCCCCCAGGCTACCCTCGTATGGACATACCTATAGGGGTAGTTGATCCGGGGCCGCCGGTCTAGGGTTTCGCCGGAGGAAGACCGCCGGAGCATCGTAATCCATGACCCCTAGGTTATGTGTGTAAGAGTGGTGCAAGGTTGGTAGGTGCCATGTCTAGGCCCCAGGTGTGACCCCCTTCCCGGACATGAGTTAACACTTAGTAAAATTCTGGATTTGTACGTGGAAACTTCCGCCGAGTCACAATCGGGGCCTAGAATTTGGCAAAGTTAGCCCAACCTTGGCTCTCCATGCAGATATGTCCAAAAAAACCAAAACAAGCAGAGAGGTCCACCGGGCTACCCTCGTACGAATATATCTATAGGGGTAGACGATCCGGCCCCCCTAGTCTAGGGTTTCGCCGGAGGAAGACCACCGGAGCATCGGAATCACATGAAAACTTGCATGTGCCCCTAGGATATGTGTGTGAGAGTGGTGCAAGGTTTGTAGGTGCCATGTGTAGGCCCCAGTTGTGACCCCCTTCCCGGACATGCGTTAACACTTAGTAAAATGTTGGATCTATACGTGGAAACTCCCGCCGCATCACAACCGGGGCCTAGAATGTGGCAAAGTTGGCCCAGCCTTTGGACTCCAGTACATATGTCCTAAAGAAACCAAAACAAGTAGAGAGGTCCACCGGGCTACCCTCGTACGGAGATAGTTATAGGGGTAGACGATCTGGGGCCCCCTGTCTAGGGTTTCGCCGGAGGAAGACCACCGGAGCGTCAGAATCACATGAAAACTAGCATGTCCCCTAGGATATATGTGTGAGAGTGGTGCAAGTTTGGTAGGTGCCATGTGTAGGACCCGGGTGTGACCCCCTTCCCGGACATGCGTTAACACTTAGTAAAATCCTAGATCTGTACGTGAAAACTCCCGCCGCATCACAACCGGGTCCTAGAATGTGGAAAATTTGGCCCGACCTTTGCTCTCCATGTACATATGTCCTAAACAAACCAAAACAAGTAGAGGTACACAGGGCTACCCTCTTAGGAAGAAAGCTATAGGGGTAGATGATCTGGGCCCTTGATCTAGGTTTCACCGGAGCAAGACCGCCGGAGCGTCGAATTCACATGAAAACTTGCATGTGCCCCTAGGATATGTGTGTTAGAGTGGTTCAAGGTTGTTAGGTGCCATGTGTAGGCCCCAGGTGTGACCCGCTTCCGGGACATGCGTTAACACTTAGTAAAATCCTGGATCTGTATGTGGAAACTCCCACCGCGTCACAACCGGGGCCTAGAGTGTGCCAAAGTTGGCCCAACCTTTGCTCTCCATGTACATATGTCCTAAACAAACCAAAACAAGTAGAGAGGTCCACCGGTCTACCCTCGTACGGAGATAGATACAGGGGTAGACGATCCGGGGCCCAAGGACTAGGGTTTCGCCGGAGGAAGACCACCGGAGCATCAGAATCACATGAAAACTTGCGAGTGCCCCTAGGATATGTGTGTAAGAGTGTTGCAAGGTTGGTAGGTGCCATGTCTATTCCCCAGGTGTGACCCCCTTCTCGGACATGCGTTAACACTTAGTAAAATCCCGGATCTATACGTGGAAACTCCCGCTGCGTCACAACCGGGGCCTAGAATGTGGCAAAGTTGGCCCAACCTTTGCTATCCATGTACATATGTCCTAAAAAAACCAAAAAAGTAGAGACGTCTCCCGGGCTACCCTCGTACGGAGATACCTATAGGGGTAGATGATCCGGGGCCCCCGGCTTAGGGTTTCGCTGGACGTAGACCACCGGAGCATCAGAATCACATGAAAACTTGCATGTGCCCCTAGGATATGTGTGTGAGAGTCGTGCAAGGTTGGTAGGTACCATGTGTAGGCCCCAATTGTGACCCCCTTCCTTGACATGCGTTAACACTTAGTAATATGGTTGATCTTTACGTGGAAACTCCCGCCACATCACAACCGGGGCCTAGAATGTGGCAAAGTTGGACCAACCTTTGATCTCCATGTACAAATGTCCTAAACAAACCAAAAAAAGTAGAGAGGTCCCCCAGGCTACCCTCGTATGGACATACCTATAGGGGTAGTTGATCCGGGGCCGCCGGTCTAGGGTTTCGCCGGAGGAAGACCGCCGGAGCATCGTAATCCATGACCCCTAGGTTATGTGTGTAAGAGTGGTGCAAGGTTGGTAGGTGCCATGTCTAGGCCCCAGGTGTGACCCCCTTCCCTGACATGAGTTAACACTTAGTAAAATTCTGGATTTGTACGTGGAAACTTCCGCCGAGTCACAATCGGGGCCTAGAATTTGGCAAAGTTAGCCCAACCTTGGCTCTCCATGCAGATATGTCCAAAAAAACCAAAACAAGCAGAGAGGTCCACCGGGCTACCCTCGTACGAATATATCTATAGGGGTAGACGATCCGGCCCCCCTGGTCTAGGGTTTCGCCGGAGGAAGACCACCGGAGCATCGGAATCACATGAAAACTTGCATGTGCCCCTAGGATATGTGTGTGAGAGTGGTGCAAGGTTTGTAGGTGCCATGTGTAGGCCCCAGTTGTGACCCCCTTCCCGGACATGCGTTAACACTTAGTAAAATGTTGGATCTATACGTGGAAACTCCCGCCGCATCACAACCGGGGCCTAGAATGTGGCAAAGTTGGCCCAGCCTTTGGACTCCAGTACATATGTCCTAAAGAAACCAAAACAAGTAGAGCGGTCCACCGGGCTACCCTCGTACGGAGATAGTTATAGGGGTAGACGATCTAGGGGCCCCCTGTCTAGGGTTTCGCCGGAGGAAGACCACCGGAGCGTCAGAGTCACATGAAAACTAGCATGTCCCCTAGGATATATGTGTGAGAGTGGTGCAAGTTTGGTAGGGTGCCATGTGTAGGACCCGGGTGTGACCCCCTTCCCGGACATGCGTTAACACTTAGTAAAATCCTAGATCTGTACGTGAAAACTCCCGCCGCATCACAACCGGGTCCTAGAATGTGGAAAATTTGGCCCGACCTTTGCTCTCCATGTACATATGTCCTAAACAAAACCAAAACAAGTAGAGGTACACAGGGCTACCCTCTTAGGAAGAAAGCTATAGGGGTAGATGATCTGGGCCCTTGATCTAGGTTTTCACCGGAGCAAGACCGCCGGAGCGTCGAATTCACATGAAAACTTGCATGTGCCCCTAGGATATGTGTGTTAGAGTGGTTCAAGGTTGTTAGGTGCCATGTGTAGGCCCCAGGTGTGACCCGCTTCCGGGACATGCGTTAACACTTAGTAAAATCCTGGATCTGTATGTGGAAACTCCCACCGCGTCACAACCGGGGCCTAGAGTGTGCCAAAGTTGGCCCAACCTTTGCTCTCCATGTACATATGTCCTAAACAAACCAAAACAAGTAGAGAGGTCCACCGGTCTACCCTCGTACGGAGATAGATACAGGGGTAGACGATCCGGGGCCCAAGGACTAGGGTTTCGCCGGAGGAAGACCACCGGAGCATCAGAATCACATGAAAACTTGCGAGTGCCCCTAGGATATGTGTGTAAGAGTGTTGCAAGGTTGGTAGGTGCCATGTCTATTCCCCAGGTGTGACCCCCTTCTCGGACATGCGTTAACACTTAGTAAAATCCCGGATCTATACGTGGAAACTCCCGCTGCGTCACAACCGGGGCCTAGAATGTGGCAAAGTTGGCCCAACCTTTGCTATCCATGTACATATGTCCTAAAAAACCAAACAAGTAGAGACGTCTCCCGGGCTACCCTCGTACGGAGATACCTATAGGGGTAGATGATCCGAGGCCCCCGGCTTAGGGTTTCGCTGGACGTAGACCACCGGAGCATCAGAATCACATGAAAACTTGCATGTGCCCCTAGGATATGTGTGTGAGAGTCGTGCAAGGTTGGTAGGTACCATGTGTAGGCCCCAATTGTGACCCCCTTCCTTGACATGCGTTAACACTTAGTAATATGGTTCGATCTTTACGTGGGAAACTCCCGCCACATCACAACCGGGGCCTAGAATGTGGCAAAGTTGGACCAACCTTTGATCTCCATGTACAAATGTCCTAAACAAACCAAAAAAAGTAGAGAGGTCCCCCAGGCTACCCTCGTATGGACATACCTATAGGGGTAGTTGATCCGGGGCCGCCGGTCTAGGGTTTCGCCGGAGGAAGACCGCCGGAGCATCGTAATCCATGACCCCAAGGTTATGTGTGTAAGAGTGGTGCAAGGTTGGTAGGTGCCATGTCTAGGCCCCAGGTGTGACCCCCTTCCCTGACATGAGTTAACACTTAGTAAAATTCTGGATTTGTACGTGGAAACTTCCGCCGAGTCACAATCGGGGCCTAGAATTGGCAAAGTTAGCCCAACCTTGGCTCTCCATGCAGATATGTCCAAAAAAACCAAAACAAGCAGAGAGGTCCACCGGGCTACCCTCGTACGAATATATCTATAGGGGTAGACGATCCGGCCCCCCTGGTCTAGGGTTTCGCCGGAGGAAGACCACCCGGAGCATCGGAATCACATGAAAACTTGCATGTGCCCCTAGGATATGTGTGTGACGAGTGGTGCAATGGTTTGTAGTGCCATGTGTAGGCCCCAGTTGTGACCCCCTTCCCGGACATGCGTTAACACTTAGTAAAATGTTGGATCTATACGTGGAAACTCCCGCCGCATCACACCGGGGGCCTAGAATGTGGCAAAGTTGGCCCAGCCTTTGGACTCCAGTACATATGTCCTAAAGAAACCAAAACAAGTAGAGCGGTCCACCGGGCTACCCTCGTACGGAGATAGTTATAGGGGTAGACGATCTAGGGCCCCCTGTCTAGGGTTTCGCCGGTGATAGACCACCGGAGCGTCAAGAGTCACATGAAAACTAGCATGTCCCCTAGGATATATGTGTGAGAGTGGTGCAAGTTTGGTAGGTGCCATGTGTAGGACCCGGGTGTGACACCCTCCCAGACATGCGTTAACACTTAGTAAAATCCTAGATCTGTACGTGAAAACACCCGCCGCGTCACAACCGGGGCCTAGAATGTGGAAATTTGGCCCGACCTTTGCTCTCCATGTAAATATGTCCTAAACAAACCAAAACAAGTAGAGGTACACAGGGCTATCCTCTTAGGAAGAAAGCTATAGGGGTAGATGATCTGGGCTCTTGATCTAGGGTTTCGCCGGAGGAAGGCCGCCGGAGCGTCGGAATCACATGAAAACTTGCATGTGCCCCTAGGATATGTGTGTTAGAGTGGTCCCAAGGTTGTTAGGTGCCATGTGTAGGCCCCCAGGTGTGACCCGCTTCCGGGACATGCGTTAACACTTAGTAAAATCCTGGATCTGTATGTGGAAAACTCCCACCTGCGTCACAACCGGGGCCGAGAGCGTGTGCCAAAGTTGGCCCAACCTTTGCTCTCCATGTACATATGTCCTAAACAAACCAAAACAAGTAGAGAGGTCCACGGTCTACCCTCGTATGGAACATACTATAGGGTAGTTGATCCGGGGCCGCCGGTCTAGGCGTTTTCGCTGGCGGAAGACCACCGGAGCATCGTAATCCATGAACCCTAGGTATGTGTGTAAGAGTGGTGCAAGGTTGGTAGGGTGCCATGTCTAGGCCCCAGGTGTGACCCCCCTTCCCGGACATGAGTTAACACTAGTAAAATTCTGGATTTGTACGTGGAAACTTCGCCGAGTCACCAATCGGGGCCTAGAATGTGGCAAAGTTAGCCAACCTGGCTCTCCATGCAGATATATCCAAAAAACCAAAACAAGCAGAGAGGTCCACCGGGCTACCTCGTACGCATATATCTATAGGGGTAGCCGATCCGGACCCCCTGGTCTAGGGTTTCGCCGGAGGAAGACCACCGGAGCATCGGAATCACATGAAACTTGCATGTGCCCAACCTAGGATATGTGTGATGAGTGGTGCAAGGTTGGTAGGTGCCATGTGTAGGCCCCAGTTGTGACCCCCTTCCGGACATGCGTTAACACTTAGTAAATGTTTGGATCTATACGTGGAAACTCCGCCGCATTCACATACGGGGCCCTAGGCATGTGGCCAAAGTTGGCCCAGCCTTTGGACTCCAGTAACATATGTCCTAAACAACACCAAAACAAGTAGCGAGGTCCACTGGGCTACCCTCGTACGGAGATGATAGTTTATAGGGGAATGAGACGATCTGGGGCCCCCCTGGTCTAGGGTTTCGCCGCGAGGGAAAGACCCACGGAGCGTCAGATTCCACATGAAACTAGCATGTCCCCTAGGATATATGTGTGAGAGTGGTGAAAGTTTGGTAGGTTTGCCATGTGTAGGACCCGGTCGTTGACCCCCTCCCGGAACATGCGTTAACACTTAGTATACATCCTAGATATGTACGTGAAACTCCCGCCCCGCAATCACAACCGGGGTCCTAGGAATGTGGAAAATTTGGCCCGACCTTTGCTCTCCATGTACATATGTCCTAAACAAACCAAAACAAGTAGAGGTACACAGGGCTACCCTCTTAGGAAGAAAGCTATAGGGGTAGATGATCTGGGCCCTTGATCTAGGTTTTCACCGGAAGCAAGACCGCCGGAGCGTTTCGAATTCACATGAAAAAACTTGCATGTGCCCCTAGGATATGTGTGTTAGAGTGGTTCAAGGTTGTTAGGTGCCATGTGTAGGCACCCAGGTGTGACCCGCTTCCGGGACATGCGTTAACACTTAGTAAAATCCTGGATCTGTATGTGGAAACTCCCACCGCGTCACAACCGGGGGCCTCGAGTGCTGCCAAAGTTGGCCCAACCTTTGCTCTCCATGTACATATGTCCTAAACAAACCAAAACAAGTAGAGAGGTCCACCGGTCTACCCTCGTACGGAGATAGATACAGGGGTAGACGATCCGGGGCCCAAGGACTAGGGTTTCGCCGGAGGAAGACCCACCGGAGCATCAGAATCACATGAAAACTTGCGAGTGCCCCCTAGGATATGTGTTGTAAGAGTGTTTGCAGGTTGGTAGGTTCCATGGTCTATTCCCCAGGTGTGACCCCCTTCTCGGACATGCGTTAACACTTAGTAAAATCCCGGATCTATACGTGGAAACTCCCGCGCGTCACAACCGGGGCCTAGAATGTGGCAAAGTTGCCCAACCTTTGCTATCCATGTACATATGTCCTAAAAAAACCAAAAAAGTAGAGACGGTCTCCCGGGCTACCCTCGTACGGAACCTATAGGGGTAATGATCGAGGCCCGGCCCCCGGCTTAGGGTTTCGCTGGACGTAGACCACCGGAGCATCAGAATCACATGAAAACTTGCATGTGCCCCTAGGATATGTGTGTGAGAGTCGTGCAAGGTTGGTAGGTACCATGTGTAGGCCCCAATTGTGACCCCCTTCCTTGACATGCGTTAACACTTAGTAATATGGTTGATCTTTACGTGGAGTGGAAACTCCCGCCACATCACAACCGGGGCCTAGAATGTGGCAAAGTTGGACCAACCTTTGATCTCCATGTACAATGTCCTAAACAAACCAAAAAAAGTAGAGAGGTCCCCCAGGCTACCCTCGTATGGAATACCTATAGGGGTAGTTGATCCGGGGCCGCCGGTCTAGGGTTTCGCGGAGGAAGACCGCAGGAGCATCGCAGCATCGAATCCATGACCCCTAGGTATGTGTGTAAGAGTGGTGCAAGGTTGGTAGGTGCCATGTCTAGGCCCCAGGTGTGACCCCCTTCCCGGACATGCGTTAACACTTAGTAAAATTTGGATTTGTACGTGGAAACTTCCGCCGAGTCACAATCGGGGCCTAGAATTGGCAAAGTTAGCCCAACCTTGGCTCTCCATGCAGATATGTCCAAAAAAACCAAAACAAGCAGAGAGGTCCACGGGCTACCTCGTACGAATATATCTATAGGGGTAGGTAGACGATCCGGCCCCCCTGTCTAGGGTTTCGCCGGAGGAAGACCACTGGAGCATCGGAATCACATGAAAACTTGCATGTGCCCCTAGGATATGTGTGTGAGAGTGGTGCAAGGTTGTAGGTGCCATGTGTAGGCCCCAGGTGTGACCCCCTTCCCGGACATGCGTTAACACTTAGTAAAATGTTGGATCTATACGTGGAAACTCCCGCCGCATCACAACCGGGGCCTAGAATGTGGCAAAGTTGGCCCAGCCTTTGGACTCCAGTACATATGTCCTAAAGAAACCAAACAAGTAGAGAGGTCCACCGGGCTACCCTCGTACGGAGATAGTTATAGGGGTAGACGATCTAGGGCCCCCTTGTCTAGGGTTTCGCCGGTGGAAGACCACGGAGCGTCAGAATCACATGAAAACTAGCATGTGCCCCTAGGATATATGTGTGAGAGTGGTGCAAGTTTGGTAGGTGCCATGTGTAGGACCCGGGTGTGACACCCTTCCCAGACATGCGTTAACACTTAGTAAAATCC
>CAJUXJ010001801.1:0-27720 GCA_910589775.1 Avena eriantha | reverse complement strand
AAACCCTAGACCGGCTGCCCCTTCGAACCCCGCAGGGGGAGACCCCCTAGACCCCCCTTAGTCGTATCCCCCTTTTTTGTATCTCGTTAAGGTTCATAGGTGGTACGATTTCACATGATCCGGTAGAATGCGATTCTATGCACAACTTGTTTTTGCAGGATTTATGTGATCAGTATGGCCCAAAAATGTATGTGATGCATGTATGTATTTTTTCATGACCTGCGTGTCGTGAGTTGGGCAACACGGCTGGAGCCATATGTGTTGTCAATTATTGTAATGGCCTGCGTGCCAACTTGTGATGATCCCAATACCATGTAATTTTGATTACTAGATGTTAGGAGCAATAGCTTGTATTAGTTCTTGGAGAACTCATCACTTGGAGGATGGCTCGCATAGAGCATGAAGATGGAGATCATCATGGTGGACAGGTTCTATGGCGATGGAGATCACCATGAGAAAATGGGCCATACTGTATCACATCTATGTGAATGCTATTCTTATACGTTTTACTACTATGCATGCTTAGATGATAGAAGTAGAACGATCCCTCACAAAGTTTAAGTTAAACCATGCCCTCCCAACCAAAACCTTGCACCATCCTATGCCCTTTACAATCGTTGGTGGGTCTATGAAATTAGGTGCCAGCGGTTTTACCTTGGCTGGATGGGTTTGTATCGGATACCTACACGCATAAGGGTTGGTGAGCTTAACAAGGTCATCTTAACAGTTAAGGGACCTTGGGGCTAAAGGTTGGGCGCCTAGTTTTGACATAAGAGATGTCACCCAACAACCAGAGTCATATGTGATATGATTAGCAAAAGGTTGCTTACACGATTTACCTTGTCTTCTAGCAGTGATGCTAAAGCTCCGCTAGTCGACTTGTTAATTGTGGATCTTGAATCACTTAGTATCAATAGAGGGATAGTTGAATTAAGTTGGGAGTATATTGCTATTAAAGTTGTATTTATATGTTTTACTCTTTCATGGTTACATGGCTTAGTATTTTGCATATTTTTTGTTGTAGATCAATGGCACCAAACAATTCATCACCTTTTTGCTTTGCGTTCGATTCTTGAAAAGGATAAACTAAATGGAACAAACTATTCGGACTGGGTCCGTACCTGAGAATTGAGTTCTCAGGGCTGAGAAAAGAGGAAACTGTTTCTGGATCCCCAATCCCGGATGAACCTGCTGATAATGCAACTGCTACCCTTAAGAATGGCCTACAAGAAAGCATGTGATGAATCTTCTTGAGGTCAGTTGTCTTATGCTTGCATGCATGGAACCTGATCTTCAAAAACAGTTTGAGGATCAGGAAGCGTACGATATGATCGTTGCGCTTAAGGACATGTTCCAGACTCAGGCCAGGACGAGAGGTACAATGTCGCTAAGCTCCTTTGTGGAATGCAAGCTGGCAGAGAGGGAGCAGCTGTAGGCCCCCATCGTGATCAAAATGGTTGGTTACAGTCAGACTTTGGAAAAGCTTGGTTTTCCATAGGCCAAGAGTTGGCCACTGACTTCATTTTGGCATCTCTTTCCATCTAGCTATGGGCATTTCATTTCGAACTACCATATGCATGGGTGGAGAGGGGCCTTAATGAATTATGTGGGATGCTGAAAACAGCAGAATGTGACATTAAGAAGTGTGCAGGGGCATAGCCATGTGATGGCTGTGCAGAACAAGCCTAGCTTCAAGAAAAAGGGCACTTCTTGGGCAGAAGAAGAAGGGCAAGGCTAAGGATACGATCCCTAATCCAAACCCTGCACCCAAGCAAAAGGCTGGTCCTGCAGGAGACACTGAGTGTTTCTTTGTGTCACGAATATGGCCACTGGAAGAGGAACTGCAGGCAAGTACCAGGCTTCTTGAAGAAAAGTGGAAGTAAGAGTACTTCCCACTCAGGTACACTTGTTGTAAATGTTGTGGACATTTTTCTCGCAGATTCTTATGTTAACTCTTGGGTATTTGATACCGGATCGGTTGCTCATATTTGCAATTCGATGCAGGGGCTAATAAGGACTAGAGAAGTGCAAAAAGGCGAAGTGGATTTTCGCGTCGGAAATAAAGCAAGGGTTGCTGCATTGTTCGTCGGCGTCATGCAACTTCACCTTCCGTCAGGATTTATCATGGAGTTGAATAATTGTTATTACATTCCTAGTATGGGTCGAAACATTTATCACCTTCATGTTGATGAGGGATGGTATTCATTCGCGAGTACAAACAATGGTTGTGTAATCTCTAAGAATGCTATGTTTGTGGCTGATGCTCCCATTGTGAATGGTTATTTATTTTAAATCTTGATAATGCATGTGTTTACAATGTTAGTGCTAAAAGGCTTCGGCCAAATGATTTGAGTCCTACCTATCTATGGCATTGTCGTTTGGGGCATATAGTGAAAAGCGCATGAAGAAGCTCCATGGTGATGGTCTTCTAACTTCGTTTGATTTTGAATCATACGAGACATGTCAAGCTTGTTTTACTTGGAAGATGACCAAGACGCCTTTCAAGGGGTTTTCCCGAGGAGAGAGCGACAGACTTGTTGGAACTCATACATACTGATGTATGTGGACCAATGAGCACGACAGCCAGAGGAGGATATCACTACTTCATTACTTTCACTGATGATTTCAGTAGATATGGCTATGTCTACTTGATGAAGCATAAGTCTGAAACTTTTGAAAAGTTCAAAGAGTTTCAAAATGAGGTAGAGAATCAACGTGGCAAGAAAATAAGGCCTTGCGATCTGATCGCGGAGGCGAATATTTGAGTCACGAGTTTAGCAATCATCTTAAGAGTTGCGGAATTGTTCCACAGCTCACGCCGCCCGGAACACCTCAAAGAAACGGGGTCTCTGAACGGCGTAATCGAACTTTGTTGGACATGGTTCGATCGATGATGAGCCAGTCGGATTTACCATTATCATTTTGGGGTTACGCGCTAGAAACAGCAGCTTTCACACTAAATAGGGTACCATCTAAATCCGTAGTTAAGACACCATATGAGATGTGGACTGGAAAGAATCCCAGTTTGTCTTTTCTAAAGATTTGGGGTTGTGATGCATTTGTCAAGCGACTTCAGTCGGACAAGCTAACACCCAAATCGGATAAGTGCATTTTTGTGGGATACCCAAGGGAAACCTTAGGGTATTACTTCTACAACCGAGAAGAGGGCAAAGTGTTTGTCGCTCGTAGCGGTGTTTTCCTAGAGAAAGAGTTTCTCACAAAGGGAACGAGTGGAAGGTCGGTGCGACTTGAAGAAGTTCAAGATGAGCCAGTCGGGGATGCTTCTACGAGTGATGCTATTGTAGCAGAACAAGTTGAGGAACCCGTGGCAATAGAAGCACCACAACCACGAAGGTCGGCGAGGCTCCGCGAAGCGCGAGAGTTATTATTGTTAGACAATGATGAGCCTGCGACCTATGCAGAAGCGATGGTGGACCCAGACTCTGAGAAATGGCTGATTGCCATGAGATCCGAGATAGAGTCCATGGGAGACAATCAAGTTTGGAACTTGGTTGACCTGCCTGATGGTTTTAAAGCCATCGAGTGCAAGTGGATCTATAAGAAGAAGATTGATATGGATGGAAATGTTCACATCCATAAAGCTCGACTTGTTGCAAAAGGTTTTCGACAAGTTCAAGGAGTTGACTACGACGAGACTTTCTCGCCCGTAGCGATGCTTAAATCTATACGGATCATTCTAGCCATTGCTGCACATTTCGATTATGAGATATGGCAGATGGACGTCAAGACGGCTTTCTTAAATGGAATCCTTTCTGAGGACGTGTATATGATGCAGCCCGAAGGTTTTGTCGATCCAAACAATGCTGGAAAGGTATGCAAACTTCAAAAGTCTATTTATGGGCTGAAGCAAGCATCTCGGAGTTGGAACATTCGATTTGATGAAGTTGTAAAGGAGTTTGGCTTCACCAAAAACGAAAAAGAACCTTGTGTGTATAAGAAAGAAAATGGGAAATCACTTGTGTTTCTAATCTTATATGTGGATGACATATTATTGATTGGAAATGACATTCCTATGCTCGAGTCTGTTAAGACCTCATTGAAAAATAGTTTTTCTATGAAGGACTTGGGAGAAGCGGCATATATTCTGGGTATCAAGATCTATAGAGATAGATCAAGGAGGCTAATTGGATTAAGCCAGAGTACGTACATTGACAAAGTGTTGAAACGGTTCAGCATGGAAGAGGCTAAGAAGGGGTTCTTGCCCATGTCTCACGGCATTAAACTCAGCAAGACTCAGTGTCCTTCGACCACTGATGAGCGAGAACGCATGAGTAGGGTTCCATATGCTTCGGCTATTGGATCCATCATGTATGCAATGACATGTACTCGCCCAGATGTTTCCTATGCTCTAAGTGTTACGAGCAGATACCAGGCTGATCCAGGTGAGATTCACTGGACAGCGGTAAAGAATATCCTTAAGTACTTGAGAAGGACTAAGGATATGTTCCTAGTTTATGGAGGTGAGGTTGAACTCAGTGTAAAGGGTTACACAGATGCGAGTTACCTTAATGACTCAGACGACTCGAAATCGCAATCAGGTTATGTGTTTGTCATGAATGGTGGTGCTGTGAGCTGGAAAAGTTCCAAGCAAGATACAGTGGCCTCCTCTTCAACAGAAGCTGAATATATTGCTGCCTCGGAGGCTGCAAAGGAAGCTGTTTGGATTAGGAATTTCCTGATCGCTCTTGGTGTGGTTCAGGGCTCGTCCAATCCCTTGGACGTTTATTGTGACAACAATGGTGCTATTGCACAAGCCAAAGAACCTAGACAGCACCAGAAGAACAAACATATTCGCATGCGCTACCATCTGATTCGTGAGTTCATTGATGAAGGTAGTGTCATGTTATGCAAAATACATACGGACTCAAATGTTGCTGATCCCTTGACTAAGCCACTCCCGCAGCCTGCGCATGAAGCGCACACAAGAGCAATAGGTATTAGATACTCTCTAGATTGACTCTAGTGCAAGTGGGAGACTGAAGGAAATATGCCCTAGAGGCAATCATAGAGATGATTGTATTTCATGTGTATCCATGAGTTATTATAATGTTCCTTGAATATCCATATAC
Organism: Avena eriantha; assembly: GCA_910589775.1. Classification (NCBI taxonomy): domain Eukaryota; kingdom Viridiplantae; phylum Streptophyta; class Magnoliopsida; order Poales; family Poaceae; genus Avena; species Avena eriantha. The sequence continues at coordinate 22,630 of CAJUXJ010001801.1, read as the reverse complement.
CAGGCAACTTGTATTGATTGGCAATTATGTGAATTGTTTGTGAAACTCTTTACTTGTATGGTTATCTAATAATTGTCCCTAGTCGGAGTTCATGCGAGGACACACGTGAATATTAGACTAGCACATCGATTGGTTAATGACTATGTTTCGCAAGTCATTGACATGGAGATGTCAAACCAATGATGTGGACACATGTTATGAACATGGGGTTGGACTGACCCAACATGAGACTAGCAATAATACTTGCAGCTCTCTCTACACATCGTGTACGTTTTGTCCTTAGACCTGAGATTGTCGCATGTACTTGAGATGTGGATCGACCTACTTTGGGGCTATCAAACACTACTCCGTAACTGGGTAGTTATAAAGGTAGCTTTCGGGTTTGTCCTGATACATGCTGCAAGGCATCGGTCAATCAAGATGGGATTTGCCCCTCTCTACTTGAGAGAGATATCTCTGGGCCCCTCGAGTGATCGGATCCAGAAATGCATGGCCGTGCTACATATGGTTAAGAGTTAACCTAGTAAAGGGATTCTGAATCACAGTATCGAGAAAGAGAGGTCAGCTTAGAGCTAGACCAAATATCGTGAGGCAAAGGGAAAGACATGTACTCAACCTTGTGATGGTTCGTCCGAATGATCTTTATATGCGTTTAGGAGTTGGCACGTCTTGCTAGAGGCCGCTACCAACTATTGACGGAGTAAGTGTACTCGCGTCATGTCTATACGTGTATGAACCTATAGGGTCACACACTTTAGGGGCTGGAAGCCTAATGAGGATTGGATCCGAATTAGACCAGGCTTAGGCTGCTAATGGGCTGCTAATGTAGAAGCCCACCAGGGATGCCTATATAAGAGGGAGTGAGGCGAGCTGAAAACGAGAGAGCATTCCACCCAGCCGCCACTCCTCTTTCGCCTGTGTTGCACGCGCAGACCTAGCAGTCTGGCGTGTGACGACTTCCACTCCGGACGTGTGGATACCTCGGAGGTGCTGCATCTGTAGCACTTGGACGAGCCGCGCAAAGGGGAGCTGCTCGTGGGACGAGGACGAGGAGGAGACGTAGAAACATCTACACTGCCGCAACGTGCTTCATCGAGTTCCGCACCTGCGCGTCTAGCGGTAATCCCGTGATCTATGACAATAGTATTCCTGGTTGACGCGGTAGAAATTTTTGATTTTACGCTAGTGTAGCCTACCCGTTACCCTTCATTTCCACGTACAGAACCAGGATTCTACCCGGTGTTAACACATGTCCGGGAAGGAGGTCACACATGGAGCCTACACATGGCACCTAACAACCTTGCACCACTCTCACACACATATCCTAGGGGAACATGCAAGTTTTCATGTGATTCCGACGCTCCGGCGGTCTTCCTCCGGCGAAACCCTAGACCGGGGCCCCCGGATCGTCTACCCCTATAGCTATCTCCGTACGACGGTATCCCGGTGGACCTCTCTACTTGTTTTGGTTTGTTTAGGACATATGTACATGGAGACCCAAGGTTGGGCCAAATTTGCGACATTCTAGGCCCCGGTTGTGACGCGGCGGGACTTCCCACGTACAGATCCAGGATTTTACTAAGTGTTAACGCATGTTCGGGAAGGGGGTCACACATGGAGCCTACACATGGCACCTAACAACCTTGCACCAATATCACACACATATAGTAGGGGCACATGCAAGTTTTCATGAGATTCCAACGCTCCGGCGGTCTTCCCCCGGCGAAACCCTAGACTGGGGGCCCCGGATCGTCTACCCCTATAGCTATCTTCGTACGAGGGTAGCCTGGTGGACCTCTCTACTTGTTTTGGTTTTTTAGGACATATGTACATGGAGAGCCAATGTTGGGACAAGTTTTCCACATTCTAGGCCCCGGTTGTGACGTGGCGTGACTTTCCACGTACAGATCTAGGATTTTACTAAGTGTTAACGCATGTCCGGGAAGGGGGTCACACATGGAGCCTACACATGGCACCTAACAACCTTGCACCACTCTCACACACATATCGTAGGGGCACATGCAACTTTTCATGTGATTCCGACGCTCCGACGGTCTTCCTCCGGCGAAACCCTAGACCGGGAGCCCCGGATCGTCTACCCCTATAGCTATCTCCGTACGAGGGTAGCCCGGTGCATCTCTCTACTTGTTTTGGTTTTTTAGGACATATTTACATGGAGAGCCAAGGTTGGGCCAACTTTGCCACATTCTAGGCCCCGGTTGTGACGCGGCGGGACTTTCCACGTACAGATTGAGGATTTTACTAAGTGTTAACGCATGTCTGGGAAGGGGGTCACACATGGAGTCTACACATGGCACCTAACAACCTTGCACCACTCTCACACACAAATCCTAGGGGCACATGAAAGTTTTCATGTGATTCCGACGCTCCGGTGGTTTCCTCCGGCGAAACCCAAGACCGGGGGCCCGGATCGTCTACCCCTATAGCTATCTCCGTATGAGGGTAGCCCGGTGGACCTCTCTACTTGTTCTGGTTTGTTTAGGACATATGTACATGGAGAGCCAAGGTTGGGCCAACTTTGCCACATTCTAGGCCCCGGTTGTGATGCGGCGGGACATTTCCACGTCTAGATCCAGGATTTTACTAAGTGTTAACGCATGTCCGGGAAGGGGGTCACACATGGAGCCTACACATGGCACCTAATAACCTTGCACCAATATCACACACATATATTAGGGGCACATGCAAGTTTTCATGTGATTCCAACGCTCCGGCGGTCTTCCTCCGGCGAAACCCTAGACTGGGGGCCCCGGATCGTCTACCCCTATAGCTATCTTCCGTACGAGGGTAGCCCGGTGGACCTCTCTACTTGTTTTGGTTTGTTTAGGACATATGTACATGGAGAGCCAATGTTGGGCCAACTTTGCCACATTCTAGGCCCCGGTTGTGACGCGGCGGGACTTTCCACGTACAGATCCAGGATTTTACTAAGTGTTAACACATGTCCGGGAAGGGGGTCACACATGGAGCCTACACATGGCACCTAACAACCTTGCACAACTCTCACACACATATCCTAGGGGGACATGCAAGTTTTCATGTGATTCCGACGCTCCGGCGGTCTTCCTCCGGCGAAACCCTAGACCGGGGGCCCCGGATCGTCTACCCCTATAGCTATCTCCGTACGAGGGTAGCCCGGTGGACCTCTCTACTTGTTTTGGTTTGTTTAAGGACATATGTACATGGAGACCCAAGGTTGGGCCAACTTTGCCACATTCTAGGCCCCGGTTGTGACGCGGCGGGACTTTCCACGTACAGATCCAGGATTTTACTAAGTGTTAACGCATGTCCGGGAAGGGGGTCACACATTGGGCCTATACATGGCACCTAACAACCTTGCACCACTCTCACACACATATCCTAGGGGCACATGCAAGTTTTCATGTGATTCCGAACGCTCCTGCGGTCTTCCTCCGGCTGAAACCCTAGAACCGGGGGCCCCGGATCGTCTACCCCTATAGCTATCTCCGTACGAGGGTAGCCCGGTGGACCTCTCTACTTGTTTTGGTTTGTTTAGGACATATGTACATGGAGAGCCAAGGTTGGGCCAACTTTGCCACATTCTAGGCCCCGGTTGTGACGCGGCGGGACTTTCCACGTACAGATCCAGGATTTTACTAAGTGTTAACGCATGTCCGGGAAGGGGGTCACACATGGGCCTACACATGGCACCTAACAACCTTGCACCACTCTCACACACATATCCTAGGGGGCACATGCAAGTTTTCATGTGATTCCGACGCTCCGGCGGTCTTCCTCCGGCGAAACCCTAGACTGGGGGCCCCGGATCGTCTACCCCTATAGCTATCTCCGTACGAGGGTAGCCCGGTGGACCTCTCTACTTGTTTTGGTTTGTTTAGGACATATGTACATGGAGAGCCAAGGTTGGGCCAACTTTGCCACATTCTAGGCCCCGGTTGTGACGCGGCGGGACTTTCCACGTACAGATCCAGGATTTTACTAAGTGTTAACGCATGTCCGGGAAGGGGGTCACACATGGAGCCTACACATGGCACCTAACAACCTTGCACCACTCTCACACACATATCCTAGGGGCACATGCAAGTTTCATGTGATTCCGACGCTCCGGCGGTCTTCCTCCGGCGAAACCCTAGACCGGGGGCCCCAGATCGTCTACCCCTATAGCTATCTCCGTACGAGGGTAGCCCGGTGGACCTCTCTACTTGTTTGGTTTGTTAGGACATATGTACATGGAGAGCCAAGGTTGGGCCAACTTTGCCACATTCTAGGCCCCGGTTGTGACGCGGCGGGACTTTCCACGTACAGATCCAGGAATTTTACTAAGTGTTAACGCATGTCCGGGAAGGGGGTCACACATGGAGCCTACACATGGCACCTAACAACCTTGCACAACTCTCACACACATATCCTAGGGGGACATGCAAGTTTTCATGTGATTCCGACGCTCCGGCGGTCTTCCTCCAGCGAAACCCTAGACCTGGGGCCCCGGATCGTCTACCCCTATAGCTATCTCCGTACGAGGGTAGCCCGGTGGACCTCTCTACTTGTTTTGGTTTTTTAGGACATATGTACATGGAGAGCCAAGGTTGGGCCAACTTTGCCACATTCTAGGCCCCGGTTGTGACGCGGCGGGACTTTCCACGTACAGATCCAGGATTTTACTAAGTGTTAACGCATGTCCGGGAAGGGGGTCACACATGGGCCTACACATGGCACCTAACAACCTTGCACCACTCTCACACACATATCCTAGGGGCACATGCAAGTTTTCATGTGATTCCGACGCTCCGGCGGTCTTCCTCCGCGAAACCCTAGACCTGGGGGCCCCGGATCGTCTACCCCTATAGCTATCTCCGTACGAGGGTAGCCCGGTGGACCTCTCTACTTGTTTTGGTTTGTTTAGGACATATGTACATGGAGAGCCAAGGTTGGGCCAACTTTGCCACATTCTAGGCCCCGGTTGTGACGCGGCGGGACTTTCCACGTACAGATCCAGGATTTTACTAAGTGTTAACGCATGTCCGGGAAGGGGGGTCACACATTGGGCCTACACATGGCACCTAACAACCTTGCACCACTCTCACACACATATCCTAGGGGCACATGCAAGTTTTCATGTGATTCCGACGCTCCGGCGGTCTTCCTCCGGCGAAACCCTAGACCGGGGGCCCCGGATCGTCTACCCCTATAGCTATCTCCGTATGAGGGTAGCCCGGTGGACCTCTCTACTTGTTTTGGTTTGTTTAGGACATATGTACATGGAGAGCCAAGGTTGGGCCAACTTTGCCACATTCTAGGCCCCGGTTGTGACGCGGCGGGACTTTCCACGTACAGATCCAGGATTTTACTAAGTGTTAACGCATGTCCGGGAAGGGGGTCACACATGGAGCCTACACATGGCACCTAACAACCTTGCACCACTCTCACACACATATCCTAGGGGCACATGCAAGTTTTCATGTGATTCCGACGCTCCGGCGGTCTTCCTCCGGTGAAACCCTAGACCGGGGGCCCCAGATCGTCTACCCCTATAGCTATCTCCGTACGAGGGTTGCCCGGTGGACCTCTCTACTTGTTTTGGTTTTTTTAGGACATATGTACATGGAGAGCCAAGGTTGCGCCAACTTTGCCACATTCTAGGCCCCGGTTGTGACGCGGCGGGACTTTCCACGTACAGATCCTGGATTTTACTAAGTGTTAACGCATGTCCGGGAAGGGGGTCACACATTGGGCCTACACATGGCACCTAACAACCTTGCACCACTCTCATACACATATACTAGGGGCACATGCAAGTTTTCATGTGATTCCGACGCTCCGGTGGTCTTCCTCCAGCGAAACCCTAGACTGGGGTCCCCGGATCGTCTACCCCTATAGCTAGGTCCGTACGAGGGTAGCCCGGTGTACCTCTCTACTTGTTTGGTTTGTTTAGGACATATGTACATGGAGAGACAATTGCAGGCCAACTTTGCCACATTCTAGGCCCCGGTTGTGACGCGGCGGGACTTTCCACGTACAGATCCAGGATTTTACTAAGTGTTAACGCATGTCCGGGAAGGGGGTCACACATGGAGCCTACACATGGCACCTAACAACCTTGCACCACTCTCACACACATATCCTAGGGGCACATGCAAGTTTTCATGTGATTCCGACGCTCCGGCGGTCTTCCTCCGGCGAAACCCTAGACCGGGGGCCCCGGATCGTCTACCCCTATAGCTATCTCCGTACGAGGGTAGCCCGGTGGAGCTCTCTACTTGTTTGGTTTGTTTAGGACATATGTACATGGAGAGCCAAGGTTGGGCCAACTTTGCCACATTCTAGGCCCCGGTTGTGACGCGGCGGGACTTTCCACGTACAGATCTAGGATTTTACTAAGTGTTAACGCATGTCCGGGAAGGGGGTCACACATTGGGCCTACACATGGCACCTAACAACCTTGCACCACTCTCACACACATATCCTAGGGGCACATGCAAGTTTTCATGTGATTCCGACGCTCCGGTGGTCTTCCTCCAGCGAAACCCTAGACTGGGGGCCCCGGATCGTCTACCCCTATAGCTAGCTCCGTACGAGGGTAGCCAGGTGTACCTCTCTACTTGTTTGGTTTGTTTAGGACATATGTACATGGAGAGCCAATGGTGGGCCAACTTTGCCACATTCTAGGCCCCGGTTGTGACGCGGCGGGACTTTCCACGTACAGATCTAGGATTTTACTAAGTGTTAACGCATGTCCAGGAAGGGGGTCACACATGGAGCCTACACATGGCACCTAACAACCTTGCACCACTATCACACACATATCCTAGGGGCACATGCAAGTTTTCATGTGATTCCGACGCTCCGGCGGTCTTCCTCGGGCGAAACCCTAGACTAGGGGCCCCGGATCGTCTACCCCTATAGCTATCTCCGTACGAGGGTAGCCCGGTGTACCTCTTTACTTGTTTTGGTTTGTTTAGGACATATGTACATGGAGAGCCAAGGTTGGGCCAACTTTGCCACATTCTAGGCCCCGGTTGTGACGCGGCGGGACTTTCCACGTACAGATCCAGGATTTTACTAAGTGTTAACGCATGTCCGGGAAGGGGGTCACACATGGAGCCTACACATGGCACCTAACAACCTTGCACCACTCTCACACACATATCCTAGGGGCACATGCAAGTTTTCATGTGATTCCGACGCTCCGGCGGTCTTCCTCCGGCGAAACCCTAGACTGGGGGCCCCGGATCGTCTACCCCTATAGCTATCTCCGTACGAGGGTAGCCCGGTGGACCTCTCTACTTGTTTTGGTTTTTTAGGACATATGTACATGGAGAGCCAATGGTTGGGCCAACTTTGCCACATTCTAGGCCCCGGTTGTGACGCGGCGGGACTTTCCACGTACAGATCCAGGATTTTACTAAGTGTTAACGCATGTCCGGGAAGGGGGTCACACATGGAGCCTACACATGGCACCTAACAACCTTGCACAACTCTCACACACATATCCTAGGGGCACATGCAAGTTTTCATGTGATTCCGACGCTCCGGCGGTCTTCCTCCGGCGAAACCCTAGACCGGGGGCCCCGGATCGTCTACCCCTATAGCTATCTCCGTACGAGGGTAGCCCGGTGGACCTCTCTACTTGTTTTGGTTTGTTTAGGACATATGTACATGGAGAGCCAAGGTTGGGCCAACTTTGCCACATTCTAGGCCCCGGTTGTGACGCGGCGGGACTTTCCACGTACAGATCCAGGATTTTACTAAGTGTTAACGCATGTCCGGGAAGGGGGTCACACATGGGCCTACACATGGCACCTAACAACCTTGCACCACTCTCACACACATATCCTAGGGGCACATGCAAGTTTTCATGTGATTCCGACGCTCCGGCTGGTCTTCCTCCGGCGAAACCCTAGACCGGGGGCCCCGGATCGTCTACCCCTATAGCTATCTCCGTACGAGGGTAGCCCGGTGGACCTCTCTACTTGTTTTGGTTTGTTTAGGACATATGTACATGGAGAGCCAAGGTTGGGCCAACTTTGCCACATTCTAGGCCCCGGTTGTGACGCGGCGGGACTTTCCACGTACTAGATCCAGGATTTTACTAAGTGTTAACGCATGTCCGGGAAGGGGGTCACACATGGAGCCTACACATGGCACCTAACAACCTTGCACCACTCTCACACACATATCCTAGGGGCACATGCAAGTTTTCATGTGATTCCGACGCTCCGGCGGTCTTCCTCCGGCGAAACCCTAGACCGGGGGCCCCGGATCGTCTACCCCTATAGCTATCTCCGTACGAGGGTAGCCCGGTGGACCTCTCTACTTGTTTTGGTTTGTTTAGGACATATGTACATGGAGAGCCAATGTTGGGCCAACTTTGCCACATTCTAGGCCCCGGTTGTGACGCGGCGGGACTTTCCACGTACAGATCCAGGATTTTACTAAGTGTTAACGCATGTCCGGGAAGGGGGTCACACATGGAGCCTACACATGGCACCTAACAACCTTGCACCACTCTCACACACATATCCTAGGGGCACATGCAAGTTTTCATGTGATTCCGACGCTCCGGCGGTCTTCCTCCGGCGAAACCCTAGACCGGGGGCCCCGGATCGTCTACCCCTATAGCTATCTCCGTACGAGGGTAGCCCGGTGGACCTCTCTACTTGTTTTGGTTTGTTTAGGACATATGTACATGGAGAGCCAAGGTTGGGCCAACTTTGCCACATTCTAGGCCCCGGTTGTGACGCGGCGGGACTTTCCACGTACAGATCCAGGATTTTACTAAGTGTTAACGCATGTCCGGGAAGGGGGTCACACATGGGCCTACACATGGCACCTAACAACCTTGCACCACTCTCACACACATATCCTAGGGGCACATGCAAGTTTTCATGTGATTCCGACGCTCCGGCGGTCTTCCTCCGGCGAAACCCTAGACCGGGGGCCCCGGATCGTCTACCCCTATAGCTATCTCCGTACGAGGGTAGCCCGGTGGACCTCTCTACTTGTTTTGGTTTGTTTAGGACATATGTACATGGAGAGCCAATGTTGGGCCAACTTTGCCACATTCTAGGCCCCGGTTGTGACGCGGCGGGACTTTCCACGTACAGATCCAGGATTTTACTAAGTGTTAACGCATGTCCGGGAAGGGGGTCACACATGGAGCCTACACATGGCACCTAACAACCTTGCACCACTCTCACACACATATCCTAGGGGCACATGCAAGTTTTCATGTGATTCCGACGCTCCGGCGGTCTTCCTCCGGCGAAACCCTAGACCGGGGGCCCCGGATCGTCTACCCCTATAGCTATCTCCGTACGAGGGTAGCCCGGTGGACCTCTCTACTTGTTTGGTTTGTTTAGGACATATGTACATGGAGAGCCAAGGTTGGGCCAACTTTGCCACATTCTAGGCCCCGGTTGTGACGCGGCGGGACTTTCCACGTACAGATCCAGGATTTTACTAAGTGTTAACGCATGTCCGGGAAGGGGGTCACACATGGAGCCTACACATGGCACCTAACAACCTTGCACCACTCTCACACACATATCCTAGGGGCACATGCAAGTTTTCATGTGATTCCGACGCTCCGGCGGTCTTCCTCCGGCGAAACCCTAGACCGGGGGCCCCGGATCGTCTACCCCTATAGCTATCTCCGTACGAGGGTAGCCCGGTGGACCTCTCTACTTGTTTTGGTTTGTTTAGGACATATGTACATGGAGAGCCAAGGTTGGGCCAACTTTGCCACATTCTAGGCCCCGGTTGTGACGCGGCGGGACTTTCCACGTACAGATCCAGGATTTTACTAAGTGTTAACGCATGTCCGGGAAGGGGGTCACACATGGGCCTACACATGGCACCTAACAACCTTGCACCACTCTCACACACATATCCTAGGGGCACATGCAAGTTTTCATGTGATTCCGACGCTCCGGCGGTCTTCCTCCGGCGAAACCCTAGACCGGGGGCCCCGGATCGTCTACCCCTATAGCTATCTCCGTACGAGGGTAGCCCGGTGGACCTCTCTACTTGTTTTGGTTTGTTTAGGACATATGTACATGGAGAGCCAAGGTTGGGCCAACTTTGCCACATTCTAGGCCCCGGTTGTGACGCGGCGGGACTTTCCACGTACAGATCCAGGATTTTACTAAGTGTTAACGCATGTCCGGGAAGGGGGTCACACATGGGCCTACACATGGCACCTAACAACCTTGCACCACTCTCACACACATATCCTAGGGGCACATGCAAGTTTTCATGTGATTCCGACGCTCCGGCGGTCTTCCTCCGGCGAAACCCTAGACCGGGGGCCCCGGATCGTCTACCCCTATAGCTATCTCCGTACGAGGGTAGCCCGGTGGACCTCTCTACTTGTTTTGGTTTGTTTAGGACATATGTACATGGAGAGCCAAGGTTGGGCCAACTTTGCCACATTCTAGGCCCCGGTTGTGACGCGGCGGGACTTTCCACGTACAGATCCAGGATTTTACTAAGTGTTAACGCATGTCCGGGAAGGGGGTCACACATGGGGCCTACACATGGCACCTAACAACCTTGCACCACTCTCACACACATATCCTAGGGGCACATGCAAGTTTTCATGTGATTCCGACGCTCCGGCGGTCTTCCTCCGGCGAAACCCTAGACCGGGGGCCCCGGATCGTCTACCCCTATAGCTATCTCCGTACGAGGGTAGCCCGGTGGACCTCTCTACTTGTTTTGGTTTGTTTAGGACATATGTACATGGAGAGCCAAGGTTGGGCCAACTTTGCCACATTCTAGGCCCCGGTTGTGACGCGGCGGGACTTTCCACGTACAGATCCAGGATTTTACTAAGTGTTAACGCATGTCCGGGAAGGGGGTCACACATGGAGCCTACACATGGCACCTAACAACCTTGCACCACTCTCACACACATATCCTAGGGGCACATGCAAGTTTTCATGTGATTCCGACGCTCCGGCGGTCTTCCTCCGGCGAAACCCTAGACCGGGGGCCCCGGATCGTCTACCCCTATAGCTATCTCCGTACGAGGGTAGCCCGGTGGACCTCTCTACTTGTTTTGGTTTGTTTAGGACATATGTACATGGAGAGCCAAGGTTGGGCCAACTTTGCCACATTCTAGGCCCCGGTTGTGACGCGGCGGGACTTTCCACGTACAGATCCAGGATTTTACTAAGTGTTAACGCATGTCCGGGAAGGGGGTCACACATGGAGCCTACACATGGCACCTAACAACCTTGCACCACTCTCACACACATATCCTAGGGGCACATGCAAGTTTTCATGTGATTCCGACGCTCCGGCGGTCTTCCTCCGGCGAAACCCTAGACCGGGGCCCCGGATCGTCTACCCCTATAGCTATCTCCGTACGAGGGTAGCCCGGTGGACCTCTCTACTTGTTTTGGTTTGTTTAGGACATATGTACATGGAGAGCCAAGGTTGGGCCAACTTTGCCACATTCTAGGCCCCGGTTGTGACGCGGCGGGACTTTCCACGTACAGATCCAGGATTTTACTAAGTGTTAACGCATGTCCGGGAAGGGGGTCACACATGGAGCCTACACATGGCACCTAACAACCTTGCACCACTCTCACACACATATCCTAGGGGCACATGCAAGTTTTCATGTGATTCCGACGCTCCGGCGGTCTTCCTCCGGCGAAACCCTAGACCGGGGGCCCCGGATCGTCTACCCCTATAGCTATCTCCGTACGAGGGTAGCCCGGTGGACCTCTCTACTTGTTTTGGTTTGTTTAGGACATATGTACATGGAGAGCCAAGGTTGGGCCAACTTTGCCACATTCTAGGCCCCGGTTGTGACGCGGCGGGACTTTCCACGTACAGATCCAGGATTTTACTAAGTGTTAACGCATGTCCGGGAAGGGGGTCACACATGGAGCCTACACATGGCACCTAACAACCTTGCACCACTCTCACACACATATCCTAGGGGCACATGCAAGTTTTCATGTGATTCCGACGCTCCGGCGGTCTTCCTCCGGCGAAACCCTAGACCGGGGGCCCCGGATCGTCTACCCCTATAGCTATCTCCGTACGAGGGTAGCCCGGTGGACCTCTCTACTTGTTTTGGTTTGTTTAGGACATATGTACATGGAGAGCCAAGGTTGGGCCAACTTTGCCACATTCTAGGCCCCGGTTGTGACGCGGCGGGACTTTCCACGTACAGATCCAGGATTTTACTAAGTGTTAACGCATGTCCGGGAAGGGGGTCACACATGGAGCCTACACATGGCACCTAACAACCTTGCACCACTCTCACACACATATCCTAGGGGCACATGCAAGTTTTCATGTGATTCCGACGCTCCGGCGGTCTTCCTCCGGCGAAACCCTAGACCGGGGGCCCCGGATCGTCTACCCCTATAGCTATCTCCGTACGAGGGTAGCCCGGTGGACCTCTCTACTTGTTTTGGTTTGTTTAGGACATATGTACATGGAGAGCCAAGGTTGGGCCAACTTTGCCACATTCTAGGCCCCGGTTGTGACGCGGCGGGACTTTCCACGTACAGATCCAGGATTTTACTAAGTGTTAACGCATGTCCGGGAAGGGGGTCACACATGGAGCCTACACATGGCACCTAACAACCTTGCACCACTCTCACACACATATCCTAGGGGCACATGCAAGTTTTCATGTGATTCCGACGCTCCGGCGGTCTTCCTCCGGCGAAACCCTAGACCGGGGGCCCCGGATCGTCTACCCCTATAGCTATCTCCGTACGAGGGTAGCCCGGTGGACCTCTCTACTTGTTTTGGTTTGTTTAGGACATATGTACATGGAGAGCCAAGGTTGGGCCAACTTTGCCACATTCTAGGCCCCGGTTGTGACGCGGCGGGACTTTCCACGTACAGATCCAGGATTTTACTAAGTGTTAACGCATGTCCGGGAAGGGGGTCACACATGGAGCCTACACATGGCACCTAACAACCTTGCACCACTCTCACACACATATCCTAGGGGCACATGCAAGTTTTCATGTGATTCCGACGCTCCGGCGGTCTTCCTCCGGCGAAACCCTAGACCGGGGGCCCCGGATCGTCTACCCCTATAGCTATCTCCGTACGAGGGTAGCCCGGTGGACCTCTCTACTTGTTTTGGTTTGTTTAGGACATATGTACATGGAGAGCCAAGGTTGGGCCAACTTTGCCACATTCTAGGCCCCGGTTGTGACGCGGCGGGACTTTCCACGTACTAGATCCAGGATTTTACTAAGTGTTAACGCATGTCCGGGAAGGGGGTCACACATGGAGCCTACACATGGCACCTAACAACCTTGCACCACTCTCACACACATATCCTAGGGGCACATGCAAGTTTTCATGTGATTCCGACGCTCCGGCGGTCTTCCTCCGGCGAAACCCTAGACCGGGGGCCCCGGATCGTCTACCCCTATAGCTATCTCCGTACGAGGGTAGCCCGGTGGACCTCTCTACTTGTTTTGGTTTGTTTAGGACATATGTACATGGAGAGCCAAGGTTGGGCCAACTTTGCCACATTCTAGGCCCCGGTTGTGACGCGGCGGGACTTTCCACGTACAGATCCAGGATTTTACTAAGTGTTAACGCATGTCCGGGAAGGGGGTCACACATGGAGCCTACACATGGCACCTAACAACCTTGCACCACTCTCACACACATATCCTAGGGGCACATGCAAGTTTTCATGTGATTCCGACGCTCCGGCGGTCTTCCTCCGGCGAAACCCTAGACCGGGGGCCCCGGATCGTCTACCCCTATAGCTATCTCCGTACGAGGGTAGCCCGGTGGACCTCTCTACTTGTTTTGGTTTGTTTAGGACATATGTACATGGAGAGCCAATGTTGGGCCAACTTTGCCACATTCTAGGCCCCGGTTGTGACGCGGCGGGACTTTCCACGTACAGATCCAGGATTTTACTAAGTGTTAACGCATGTCCGGGAAGGGGGTCACACATGGAGCCTACACATGGCACCTAACAACCTTGCACCACTCTCACACACATATCCTAGGGGCACATGCAAGTTTTCATGTGATTCCGACGCTCCGGCGGTCTTCCTCCGGCGAAACCCTAGACCGGGGGCCCCGGATCGTCTACCCCTATAGCTATCTCCGTACGAGGGTAGCCCGGTGGACCTCTCTACTTGTTTTGGTTTGTTTAGGACATATGTACATGGAGAGCCAAGGTTGGGCCAACTTTGCCACATTCTAGGCCCCGGTTGTGACGCGGCGGGACTTTCCACGTACAGATCCAGGATTTTACTAAGTGTTAACGCATGTCCGGGAAGGGGGTCACACATGGGCCTACACATGGCACCTAACAACCTTGCACCACTCTCACACACATATCCTAGGGGCACATGCAAGTTTTCATGTGATTCCGACGCTCCGGCGGTCTTCCTCCGGCGAAACCCTAGACCGGGGGCCCCGGATCGTCTACCCCTATAGCTATCTCCGTACGAGGGTAGCCCGGTGGACCTCTCTACTTGTTTTGGTTTGTTTAGGACATATGTACATGGAGAGCCAAGGTTGGGCCAACTTTGCCACATTCTAGGCCCCGGTTGTGACGCGGCGGGACTTTCCACGTACAGATCCAGGATTTTACTAAGTGTTAACGCATGTCCGGGAAGGGGGTCACACATGGAGCCTACACATGGCACCTAACAACCTTGCACCACTCTCACACACATATCCTAGGGGCACATGCAAGTTTTCATGTGATTCCGACGCTCCGGCGGTCTTCCTCCGGCGAAACCCTAGACCGGGGGCCCCGGATCGTCTACCCCTATAGCTATCTCCGTACGAGGGTAGCCCGGTGGACCTCTCTACTTGTTTTGGTTTGTTTAGGACATATGTACATGGAGAGCCAAGGTTGGGCCAACTTTGCCACATTCTAGGCCCCGGTTGTGACGCGGCGGGACTTTCCACGTACAGATCCAGGATTTTACTAAGTGTTAACGCATGTCCGGGAAGGGGGTCACACATGGAGCCTACACATGGCACCTAACAACCTTGCACCACTCTCACACACATATCCTAGGGGCACATGCAAGTTTTCATGTGATTCCGACGCTCCGGCGGTCTTCCTCCGGCGAAACCCTAGACCGGGGGCCCCGGATCGTCTACCCCTATAGCTATCTCCGTACGAGGGTAGCCCGGTGGACCTCTCTACTTGTTTTGGTTTGTTTAGGACATATGTACATGGAGAGCCAAGGTTGGGCCAACTTTGCCACATTCTAGGCCCCGGTTGTGACGCGGCGGGACTTTCCACGTACAGATCCAGGATTTTACTAAGTGTTAACGCATGTCCGGGAAGGGGGTCACACATGGAGCCTACACATGGCACCTAACAACCTTGCACCACTCTCACACACATATCCTAGGGGCACATGCAAGTTTTCATGTGATTCCGACGCTCCGGCGGTCTTCCTCCGGCGAAACCCTAGACCGGGGGCCCCGGATCGTCTACCCCTATAGCTATCTCCGTACGAGGGTAGCCCGGTGGACCTCTCTACTTGTTTTGGTTTGTTTAGGACATATGTACATGGAGAGCCAAGGTTGGGCCAACTTTGCCACATTCTAGGCCCCGGTTGTGACGCGGCGGGACTTTCCACGTACAGATCCAGGATTTTACTAAGTGTTAACGCATGTCCGGGAAGGGGGTCACACATGGAGCCTACACATGGCACCTAACAACCTTGCACCACTCTCACACACATATCCTAGGGGCACATGCAAGTTTTCATGTGATTCCGACGCTCCGGCGGTCTTCCTCCGGCGAAACCCTAGACCGGGGGCCCCGGATCGTCTACCCCTATAGCTATCTCCGTACGAGGGTAGCCCGGTGGACCTCTCTACTTGTTTTGGTTTGTTTAGGACATATGTACATGGAGAGCCAAGGTTGGGCCAACTTTGCCACATTCTAGGCCCCGGTTGTGACGCGGCGGGACTTTCCACGTACAGATCCAGGATTTTACTAAGTGTTAACGCATGTCCGGGAAGGGGGTCACACATGGAGCCTACACATGGCACCTAACAACCTTGCACCACTCTCACACACATATCCTAGGGGCACATGCAAGTTTTCATGTGATTCCGACGCTCCGGCGGTCTTCCTCCGGCGAAACCCTAGACCGGGGGCCCCGGATCGTCTACCCCTATAGCTATCTCCGTACGAGGGTAGCCCGGTGGACCTCTCTACTTGTTTTGGTTTGTTTAGGACATATGTACATGGAGAGCCAAGGTTGGGCCAACTTTGCCACATTCTAGGCCCCGGTTGTGACGCGGCGGGACTTTCCACGTACAGATCCAGGATTTTACTAAGTGTTAACGCATGTCCGGGAAGGGGGTCACACATGGAGCCTACACATGGCACCTAACAACCTTGCACCACTCTCACACACATATCCTAGGGGCACATGCAAGTTTTCATGTGATTCCGACGCTCCGGCGGTCTTCCTCCGGCGAAACCCTAGACCGGGGGCCCCGGATCGTCTACCCCTATAGCTATCTCCGTACGAGGGTAGCCCGGTGGACCTCTCTACTTGTTTTGGTTTTTTTAGGACATATGTACATGGAGAGCCAAGGTTGGGCCAACTTTGCCACATTCTAGGCCCCGGTTGTGACGCGGCGGGACTTTCCACGTACAGATCCAGGATTTTACTAAGTGTTAACGCATGTCCGGGAAGGGGGTCACACATGGAGCCTACACATGGCACCTAACAACCTTGCACCACTCTCACACACATATCCTAGGGGCACATGCAAGTTTTCATGTGATTCCGACGCTCCGGCGGTCTTCCTCCGGCGAAACCCTAGACCGGGGGCCCCGGATCGTCTACCCCTATAGCTATCTCCGTACGAGGGTAGCCCGGTGGACCTCTCTACTTGTTTTGGTTTGTTTAGGACATATGTACATGGAGAGCCAAGGTTGGGCCAACTTTGCCACATTCTAGGCCCCGGTTGTGACGCGGCGGGACTTTCCACGTACAGATCCAGGATTTTACTAAGTGTTAACGCATGTCCGGGAAGGGGGTCACACATGGGCCTACACATGGCACCTAACAACCTTGCACCACTCTCACACACATATCCTAGGGGCACATGCAAGTTTTCATGTGATTCCGACGCTCCGGCGGTCTTCCTCCGGCGAAACCCTAGACCGGGGGCCCCGGATCGTCTACCCCTATAGCTATCTCCGTACGAGGGTAGCCCGGTGGACCTCTCTACTTGTTTTGGTTTGTTTAGGACATATGTACATGGAGAGCCAAGGTTGGGCCAACTTTGCCACATTCTAGGCCCCGGTTGTGACGCGGCGGGACTTTCCACGTACAGATCCAGGATTTTACTAAGTGTTAACGCATGTCCGGGAAGGGGGTCACACATGGAGCCTACACATGGCACCTAACAACCTTGCACCACTCTCACACACATATCCTAGGGGCACATGCAAGTTTTCATGTGATTCCGACGCTCCGGCGGTCTTCCTCGGCGAAACCCTAGACCGGGGGCCCCGGATCGTCTACCCCTATAGCTATCTCCGTACGAGGGTAGCCCGGTGGACCTCTCTACTTGTTTTGGTTTGTTTAGGACATATGTACATGGAGAGCCAATGTTGGGCCAACTTTGCCACATTCTAGGCCCCGGTTGTGACGCGGCGGGACTTTCCACGTACAGATCCAGGATTTTACTAAGTGTTAACGCATGTCCGGGAAGGGGGTCACACATGGAGCCTACACATGGCACCTAACAACCTTGCACCACTCTCACACACATATCCTAGGGGCACATGCAAGTTTTCATGTGATTCCGACGCTCCGGCGGTCTTCCTCCGGCGAAACCCTAGACCGGGGGCCCCGGATCGTCTACCCCTATAGCTATCTCCGTACGAGGGTAGCCCGGTGGACCTCTCTACTTGTTTTGGTTTGTTTAGGACATATGTACATGGAGAGCCAAGGTTGGGCCAACTTTGCCACATTCTAGGCCCCGGTTGTGACGCGGCGGGACTTTCCACGTACAGATCCAGGATTTTACTAAGTGTTAACGCATGTCCGGGAAGGGGGTCACACATGGGCCTACACATGGCACCTAACAACCTTGCACCACTCTCACACACATATCCTAGGGGCACATGCAAGTTTTCATGTGATTCCGACGCTCCGGCGGTCTTCCTCCGGCGAAACCCTAGACCGGGGGCCCCGGATCGTCTACCCCTATAGCTATCTCCGTACGAGGGTAGCCCGGTGGACCTCTCTACTTGTTTTGGTTTGTTTAGGACATATGTACATGGAGAGCCAAGGTTGGGCCAACTTTGCCACATTCTAGGCCCCGGTTGTGACGCGGCGGGACTTTCCACGTACAGATCCAGGATTTTACTAAGTGTTAACGCATGTCCGGGAAGGGGGTCACACATGGAGCCTACACATGGCACCTAACAACCTTGCACCACTCTCACACACATATCCTAGGGGCACATGCAAGTTTTCATGTGATTCCGACGCTCCGGCGGTCTTCCTCCGGCGAAACCCTAGACCGGGGGCCCCGGATCGTCTACCCCTATAGCTATCTCCGTACGAGGGTAGCCCGGTGGACCTCTCTACTTGTTTTGGTTTGTTTAGGACATATGTACATGGAGAGCCAAGGTTGGGCCAACTTTGCCACATTCTAGGCCCCGGTTGTGACGCGGCGGGACTTTCCACGTACAGATCCAGGATTTTACTAAGTGTTAACGCATGTCCGGGAAGGGGGTCACACATGGGCCTACACATGGCACCTAACAACCTTGCACCACTCTCACACACATATCCTAGGGGCACATGCAAGTTTTCATGTGATTCCGACGCTCCGGCGGTCTTCCTCCGGCGAAACCCTAGACTGGGGGCCCCGGATCGTCTACCCCTATAGCTATCTCCGTACGAGGGTAGCCCGGTGGACCTCTCTACTTGTTTTGGTTTGTTTAGGACATATGTACATGGAGAGCCAATGTTGGGCCAACTTTGCCACATTCTAGGCCCCGGTTGTGACGCGGCGGGACTTTCCACGTACAGATCCAGGATTTTACTAAGTGTTAACGCATGTCCGGGAAGGGGGTCACACATGGAGCCTACACATGGCACCTAACAACCTTGCACCACTCTCACACACATATCCTAGGGGCACATGCAAGTTTTCATGTGATTCCGACGCTCCGGCGGTCTTCCTCCGGCGAAACCCTAGACCGGGGGCCCCGGATCGTCTACCCCTATAGCTATCTCCGTACGAGGGTAGCCCGGTGGACCTCTCTACTTGTTTTGGTTTGTTTAGGACATATGTACATGGAGAGCCAAGGTTGGGCCAACTTTGCCACATTCTAGGCCCCGGTTGTGACGCGGCGGGACTTTCCACGTACAGATCCAGGATTTTACTAAGTGTTAACGCATGTCCGGGAAGGGGGTCACACATGGAGCCTACACATGGCACCTAACAACCTTGCACCACTCTCACACACATATCCTAGGGGCACATGCAAGTTTTCATGTGATTCCGACGCTCCGGCGGTCTTCCTCCGGCGAAACCCTAGACCGGGGGCCCCGGATCGTCTACCCCTATAGCTATCTCCGTACGAGGGTAGCCCGGTGGACCTCTCTACTTGTTTTGGTTTGTTTAGGACATATGTACATGGAGAGCCAAGGTTGGGCCAACTTTGCCACATTCTAGGCCCCGGTTGTGACGCGGCGGGACTTTCCACGTACAGATCCAGGATTTTACTAAGTGTTAACGCATGTCCGGGAAGGGGGTCACACATGGGCCTACACATGGCACCTAACAACCTTGCACCACTCTCACACACATATCCTAGGGGCACATGCAAGTTTTCATGTGATTCCGACGCTCCGGCGGTCTTCCTCCGGCGAAACCCTAGACCGGGGGCCCCGGATCGTCTACCCCTATAGCTATCTCCGTACGAGGGTAGCCCGGTGGACCTCTCTACTTGTTTTGGTTTGTTTAGGACATATGTACATGGAGAGCCAAGGTTGGGCCAACTTTGCCACATTCTAGGCCCCGGTTGTGACGCGGCGGGACTTTCCACGTACAGATCCAGGATTTTACTAAGTGTTAACGCATGTCCGGGAAGGGGGTCACACATGGGCCTACACATGGCACCTAACAACCTTGCACCACTCTCACACACATATCCTAGGGGCACATGCAAGTTTCATGTGATTCCGACGCTCCGGCGGTCTTCCTCCGGCGAAACCCTAGACCGGGGGCCCCGGATCGTCTACCCCTATAGCTATCTCCGTACGAGGGTAGCCCGGTGGACCTCTCTACTTGTTTTTGTTTTTTAGGACATATGTACATGGAGAGCCAAGGTTGGGCCAACTTTGCCACATTCTAGGCCCCGGTTGTGACGCGGCGGGACTTTCCACGTACAGATCCAGGATTTTACTAAGTGTTAACGCATGTCCGGGAAGGGGGTCACACATGGAGCCTACACATGGCACCTAACAACCTTGCCACCACTCTCACACACATATCCTAGGGGCACATGCAAGTTTTCATGTGATTCCGACGCTCCGGCGGTCTTCCTCCGGCGAAACCCTAGACCGGGGGCCCCAGGATCGTCTACCCCTATAGCTATCTCCGTACGAGGGTAGCCCGGTGGACCTCTCTACTTGTTTTGGTTTGTTTAGGACATATGTACATGGAGAGCCAAGGTTGGGCCAACTTTGCCACATTCTAGGCCCCGGTTGTGACGCGGCGGGACTTTCCACGTACAGATCCAGGATTTTACTAAGTGTTAACGCATGTCCGGGAAGGGGGTCACACATGGGGCCTACACATGGCACCTAACAACCTTGCACCACTCTCACACACATATCCTAGGGGCACATGCAAGTTTTCATGTGATTCCGACGCTCCGGCGGTCTTCCTCCGGCGAAACCCTAGACCGGGGGCCCCGGATCGTCTACCCCTATAGCTATCTCCGTACGAGGGTAGCCCGGTGGACCTCTCTACTTGTTTTGGTTTGTTTAGGACATATGTACATGGAGAGCCAAGGTTGGGCCAACTTTGCCACATTCTAGGCCCCGGTTGTGACGCGGCGGGACTTTCCACGTACAGATCCAGGATTTTACTAAGTGTTAACGCATGTCCGGGAAGGGGGTCACACATGGAGCCTACACATGGCACCTAACAACCTTGCACCACTCTCACACACATATCCTAGGGGCACATGCAAGTTTTCATGTGATTCCGACGCTCCGGCGGTCTTCCTCCGGCGAAACCCTAGACCGGGGGCCCCCGGATCGTCTACCCCTATAGCTATCTCCGTACGAGGGTAGCCCGGTGTACCTCTCTACTTGTTTTGGTTTGTTTAGGACATATGTACATGGAGAGCCAAGGTTGGGCCAACTTTGCCACATTCTAGGCCCCGGTTGTGACGCGGCGGGACTTTCCACGTACAGATCCAGGATTTTACTAAGTGTTAACGCATGTCCGGGAAGGGGGTCACACATGGGGCCTACACATGGCACCTAACAACCTTGCACCACTCTCACACACATATCCTAGGGGCACATGCAAGTTTTCATGTGATTCCGACGCTCCGGCGGTCTTCCTCCGGCGAAACCCTAGACCGGGGCCCCGGATCGTCTACCCCCTATAGCTATCTCCGTACGAGGGTAGCCCGGTGGACCTCTCTACTTGTTTTGGTTGGTTTTAGGTCATATGTACATGGAGAGCCAAGGTTGGGCCAACTTTTGCCACATTCTAGGCCCCGGTTGTGACGCGCGGGGACTTTCCACGTACAGATCCAGGATTTTACTCCGGTGTTAAAGCCATGTCCGGGAAGGGATGTCACACATGGGGCCTTACACATGGCACCTAACAACCTTGCACCACTCTCACACCATATCCTAGGGGCACATGCAAGTTTTCATGTGATTCCGACGCTCCGGCGGTCTTCCTCCGGCGAAACCCTAGACCGGGGCCCCGGATCGTCTACCCATATAGCTATGCTCCGTACGAGGGTAGCCGGTGGACCTCTCTACTTGTTTTTGGTTTGTTTAGGACATATGTACATGGAGAGCCAAGGTTGGGCCAACTTTGCCACATTCTAGGCCCCGGTTGTGACGCGGCGGGACTTTCCACGTTAGATCAAGGATTTTACTAAGTGTTAAGCATGTCCGGGAAGGGGGTCACACATGGAGCCTAAAATGGCACCTAAAAACCTTGCACCACTCTCACACACATATCCTAGGGGCACATGCAAGTTTTCATGTGATTCCGACGCTCCGGCGGTCTTCCTCCGGCGAAACCTAGACCGGGGCCCCGGATCGTCTACCCCTATAGCTATCTCCGTACGAGGGTAGCCCGGTGGACCTCTCTACTTGTTTTGGTTTTTTAGGACATATGTACATGGAGAGCCAAGGTTGGGCCAACTTTGCCACATTCTAGGCCCCGGTTGTGACGCGGCGGGACTTTCCACGTAAGATCTAGGATTTTACTAAGTGTTAACGCATGTCCGGGAAGGGGGTCACACATGGAGCCTACACATGGCACCTAACAACCTTGCACAACTCTCACACACATATCCTAGGGGCACATGCAAGTTTTCATGTGATTCCGACGCTCCGGCGGTCTTCCTCCG
>CAJUXJ010001800.1:0-11254 GCA_910589775.1 Avena eriantha | reverse complement strand
ACGATTAGTAGCCAAATACACAATGCATTCCCTCTAGGGGCTTGTTCGTCTGCGGTACCAAGTTGGCAGGCCAGCACATGGCGGACCTAAGTTGCCTGAAATCACCGCGTTTCGAAAAGTTGGCCTCGAACTACCGAGAGGGGCCATTTCGATGCAAACTCGTCTCATCCCTACCAAATCCAAACATGCCGTAAAACTACTACCCCGTGAAGTGACGGTCGGGACCCTCATGTCAGTAATATTTCTGTGACGCGAGCGCCAACGCGGCAACCACGTAGGCGAAACGAGATACTAAAGGAGCATCGTGCGTTGACCAAATTCACAAATCCACCCCTCCCTCTTCGCATGAACCCTAGCACCGGCGGCGTCAAAATCCCCTCTCCAACAGAAAGATCTCGTTGGGCATTTGACTTCCGCGCCAAGTTGCTACGCCTACTCGCTGCTACCGAGCTCTAATGCCGCATGTCGTGCGTGCCAGCCGTTGCGACTATCTAGCCCGCCTCTACCG
Source organism: Avena eriantha (assembly GCA_910589775.1). Classification (NCBI taxonomy): domain Eukaryota; kingdom Viridiplantae; phylum Streptophyta; class Magnoliopsida; order Poales; family Poaceae; genus Avena; species Avena eriantha. Next base: position 10,746 of record CAJUXJ010001800.1, on the reverse strand, counting down.
CCGACGAGCTGAGCAGCACGGAGGATGGCAGACCATTTGCCGAGGAAGAAGTACTTCTGGCTAATTTCGGGTGAGCTACTCTTCTCTTTGCTATTCACATTACCTATAACTGCTACTGGCTATTGGCATTACAGAGATATATCGAACATAGAATTGTTGGCTAGCACGACGCTGACAAACAATTCTTATCTTTTGTCTCCAATTTTCTGTCAACTAGGATCTCTGCTAAACCCAGCTACACGGTTCTGGTGAGCATCTGCGGCCACCTCATTAAATTAGCACATGGGAAGAGGCACGTGGAAAGAGGCTCAGAGTCTGAAGATGGAAGTGGCGCCTGTGCAGTTATGCACTATCCCTAGTTTGGTTGCTGCTGTGCGTGAACTTGCTGAAATGAGGCCAGAGCAGACTGCACGATTCATCCTCGTTGATGACCGAGCTTCAAGGTTCCTGTAGCGCGTGACATTCAGCTAATTGGGTTGATGAAACATCATGTTAGGCTTCGCGTGGTTACGCTGGTGTGTAACATAGTGGATGAGGAAGCTCGCTGCACTGGAGTCAACCCGGCTATTATTGGACAGGGAGGTCTAACTCGAACCCTTGCTATTGTTGAGCAAAATGTGGTTCCTCATCCGCGACATGCTTCTGTCAGGCAACCTCCTCGTAGGAGTCCCCCGTATTGCCCTTTGGAAAACTCTGCTCTGGAATCTGCTGGTACTGGTCGTCCCCGTCCCTGTGCCCGTGTTGCTGCGGCTGCTGCTCACCCACCATACATGCTGCTGTTGAGCAAACTAAGGCGTCCGGAGGCTGCCCCACTGTTGTTGCCAAGACCGCCGCCTTGTGTGCCGCTCCTCCTCAAACCGTCCTCAAGTTGTGCGAACCCGTGCTCTGGAATCTGCTGGTACTGGTCGTCCTTGTGTTGTTGTTGATCTGGATGCTGTTGACCCATCCTTGCCGCTGTTGAGCAAACTAAGGCTTCCGAGGCTTCCCCACTGTTGTTGCAAAGACTGAACCATTCTCTCCTCCTCGAACCCGTGCTCGGGTTCAGTGAGCTGCTGGTCTGAAGCCAGCTCATGGTCTGGACTCTGCTAGCACTCGAAACACTTCTGTTGTGGGAACTGCTCCTGATCTCCGGAGGGCATGGCAGCAGTTGATCCTATTGTGCCTACCGTTAGAAGGGGCCCTGCTTGCTCCCGCTGCTAAGGGCCCTCGCCTTGCTCTGGTCATGGTACTTACGATGACACTGGTGATGGCGGCGGTCGCATTGGGGCTGGGTTTGATGGTACCGATCCATCTCTCGAACCTCTCGGAGGTTTCTATCCTGAAGAACCTGATGATGGAAAAGTAATCGTTCGTATCGGTGTCACGGATTATACTGGCAAAATTAGATGATGGCACAAAAAAATTCTATGATGATTTGATCTAATCCTTGGCAGATATGACCCTAAAGTGGTAGAGTTATTTGACCTGATGCATCGTTACGTGTGAAGGTGCTGTGGGGGTCCTCCAAGGAAGCACGTTTGTTATATTATGGTTACAGGACCTGATGGCATCGTTACGTGTGAAGGCTATCGAAGTGAAAGATACCAGGGATTCAGTCGTACCGTTTACAAGGAAACATTATAGAGGTGAAGTTTACTTCCATTGGTAGTGCTCATGGTTGAGAGGAATTGGAACTCGACAATAGAGATGGACTTTTAGAAGGCATGCATGACCTGATCCATGGCATCACTGGGGCTGGTGCGACTGAGGGTGGCTTCGAACAGAGGAGAGTCTTACAGAGGAGCATCATAAAGAGGAGTAGGAAGAGCATCCCTAGAAAGGGCACCCCGAAGAAGAATTTCACCCAAGGAACCACGCCAAAGAAGAGGACGCCCAGAGTCACACGACAAAAGGCACCATGCCGCAAGTACACCCCTGAGATCCAGTCAAAATGCCACACCGAACGGTAGCAGCAAAAACGTTAAGAGGGCTAGCACGGTGGTGAACACTCCCAGGAGTGGTAGCAAAGAGGCGAAGATGGACAACATGGATGCTACCACACCCAGTGGGAGCAGGAAAAACACTAATTTGGAGCGGAACACGCCGCTGTCAGGGAATTATGCAAGCACGAAGGAGAAATGCCCAATAGTAGCAGCAAAAGGGCTAATTTCGAGTGGAAACACGCCGCTGAGGTCAGGCAATAATGCCAGCACGAAGGAGAAGACGCCCATAGTAGCAGCAAAAGGGCTAATTTGGAGCGGAACACGCCGCTGGGGGTCAGGCAATAATGCCAGCACGAAGGAGAACACAGCGCCAATAGTAGCAGCAAAGGGCTAATTCAAAGAAGAACACGCTGCAAAGGTCAGGCATAATGCTGCACCCTGGAGCCAACACCCGTGATGTTGGGTCCGCAGCATAGAAAACAAAAACTTTCCTACGATGAGAACTATACGCCAAGATCTATCTACTAGATACAGAGAAAGGGTGGACATACATCCATGGAGAACTTACCCTCGAAGACAACGAGTTTTGTTAACGAGTAGGAACTCGTGGTTGATGTAGTCGTAGCTTGCCGATCTCAAGATCGTGTGGGAAGTCCGAGCGCCGCAAATCAGCAGCGCATCCGTCCTCGCACACACGTTCAAGCCACCGGACAACCTCCACCTCCTCGCTCCAGCGAATCAGCGGAAGCAGCAACTCCTTCCAGACGCAAGGCCAACGGGAACATGTATCTCGCTAATCCGAGCCATGGGGAATATCTAGAGGGGGAGAGAGATCCTTCACGAGGAGGAGGTGTGTTTGTGAGAAGGAGGAGAAGGGGGGGGCTTTATATAGGAGGGAGGGAGACCCCTCCCTCTCCATGGCCGGCGCATGAGGGGGGGGTGACCCCTCCCTCCTCATTCATGTGGTGTAACCTCCACTCACATAAACATGGCCTCCACCCTTAAAATCCCACTCAATGCATTAATTTCCTCCAAATTTAATGCAACTCTCATTAATAAAACTCTTTTATTTATTTTATTCAGAATTTTGTTAATTACTTTAATTAACAAACATTCACATAAAACCCCTTGCAACATTTCAATATCACATGCAGAACCACTTTCTGCAATTTCACCCGAAACAATTCGGTTTCTATCGAAACATTTCCTGGGCTTTGCAAACTTTTGTCTGGAACATGTGCTCCTAAATGGTGTCCGGCAACCTAAGTGTGTCACCCTACGGTTCGCGAATAATGCAGACATGATTGAGACTCCTCTCAGATCAATAATCAGAAGCGGGACCTGGAGATCCATACTGACTCCTGTATTCAACGATGATTCTGTGATCGTGAGAACCTTTAACGTCAGTAATTAATCCCTTGTCTCATGATATAATACATGTCCGGAGATTCGACTATCGGGTATCGGGCAAATACCCTAGTTTGATCTCGTTACCGACATGCACTCTTTTCTCGTGCCCGTGATCTAACATTCTAGTGATCACAATACACTTAGCTTGCAGCTAATCTTAAGGTGATATAACCGAGAGGGCCCAGAGTATATCTATCCGTCATAGGGATGGACAAATTCCACTCTTTGATCCAGGAGCCTCAACATACACCTTCATAGCACTGAACCCACCTTTATAGTCACCCCTGTTCGGTGTGCTTTGATGTTATCACAAGATACTCTTTCCGGTGTTAGCAATTAACATGATCTCATGGTCTAAGGACTAAGACTACTTTGTATGAGTGTTATAAGCATAAACATAATGACTTGATCGTAATGCTATACTTCGATGAATGTTCATCACATCATTTCACAAATGCTTTGTGACCTTTTATTAACAACATCCCAATTGTCCATGATCAGGAAACTTTGATCATCTGTTATATCAACAAGCTAGTCTTATAAGAGAGGCATAACTAGGAACCCCTTTTTGTATTAAACACACATGTATTGATGTTTCCTATCAATACAATTATAGCATGCAAAATAAACATCTATCATATACAAGGAATATAAATAACAACTTTATTATTGCCTCTCAGGGCATATTCCTTCAGTCTCCCACTTGCACTAGAGACAATAATCTAGTTCACATAGTGATAAATCTAACACCCATGGAGTTCTGGTGTTGATCATGTTTTGCCCTAGGAGTACTTTAGTCAACGGATCTGCTACAATTTAGGTCCGTGTGCACTTTACAAATCTTTATATCTCCATCCTTGACATGCTCGCGGATGGAGTGAAACCGGCGCTTAATATGTTTGGAATTCTTGTGAGACCTTGGTTCCTTGGCGTTGGCTATGGCTCCATTGTTGTCACAATAGATCACCATTGGGTCCAACGCACTGGGAACCACACCTAGTTCTGTAATGAACTCTTTCATCCAAACTGCCTCCTGCGCCGCTTCTGAAGCAGCAACATATTCCGCCTCCGTCGTTGATCCAGCCACCACAGGTTGTTTGGAACTCCTCCAACTAACTGCTGCTCCGTTCAAGAGAAATACGTATCCGGATTGAGACTTAGAGTCATCCGGATCGGTGTCAAAGCTAGCATCGACATAACACTTAGCGACTAGCTCTTCTTCACCTCCGTATATAAGAAACATATCCTTAGTTCTTCTCAAGTACTTGAGGATGTTCTTTACCGCTATCCAGTGTTCCAACCTGGATCAGATTGGTACCTACTAGTCAAACTAATAGCATGTGGCCACATCCGGTCTTGTACATAGCATGGCATACATTATAGAGCCTATGGCTGAGGCATAGGGGATCTTATCCATTATCTCTCTTTCTTCCGCCGTAGCCGGACTTTGAGTCTTACTCAATGTCTTGCCTTGCAACATAGGTAAGTACCCTTCTTACTTCGTCCATATTAAACTTCTTTAATATCTTATCAAGGTATGTACTCTGCGATAGCCCAATTAGGCGTCTTGATCTATCTCTATAGATTTTAATGCCTAATATATATGAAGCTTCACCAAGGTCCTTCATCGAAAATTTGCTGTTTAGATAACTTTTAACACTGTTTAAAAGATCTATATCATTTCCAATCAATAATATGTCATCCACTATATATCAGAAATGCCACATTGCTCCCACTCACTTCTTGTTAAATACAAGCTCTCCATAAGTTTGGACAAATCCAAACTCTTTGATCACCTCATCAAAGCGGAGATTCCAACTCCGGGATGCTTGCTTCAGTCCATAGATGGATCGCTGAAGTTTGCACACCTTATCGCATCCTTAGGATCGACAAACCCTTAGGTTGTATCATATACACTCTTCTTCAATATTACATTGAGGAACGCAGTTTTGACATCCATCTGCCATATTTCATAATCGAAATATGCAGCAATTGCTAACATAATCCTAACCGACTTAAGCATCGCTACGGGAGAGAATGTCTCATCGTAGTCAACTCCTTAAATTGTCGAAACCCTTTGCGACAAGTCGAGCCTTATAGATGGTTACATTACCATCAGCATCAGTTTTTCTTTGAAAATCCATTTATTCTCAACGGCCTTTCGATCGTGAGGTAAGTCCACCAAGGTCCCAACCTGGTTTTCGTACATGGATTCCATCTCGGATTTCATGGCTTCTAGCCATTTGTTGGAATCAGGGCTCATCATCGCTTCTTCATACGTCGCAGGGTCATCTATTTCATCAATCATGAAATTCATAACAGGATTGCCGTACAGTTCAGGAGATGCACGTGTCCTGCTTGACCTGCGAGGTTCGGTAGTGGTCCTCTTTCGGAGTTTCATGCTCAATAATCATTAGCTCTCCTCTTCATTAAGGGTGAAGTTCAACAACTCCGAAACAACTTCCGGTGCTTGCTGCGCTACTACGAAGCCATTTCATGAAGAGAAGGTTCAGTGAAACCTTCTTCGAGTTCTAACCTTCCGACCTACGCACAACCTTCGCGAGAAACTCCTTCTCAAGGAAAGGATGCCATTCTTGGCAACCAAAGACCTTGCCCTCGGATCTGTGATAGAAGGTATACCAATCAGTTTCCTTAGGGTATCCTATGAAGACGCATTTTCCTCTTTGGATCGAGTTATAATCCGGTTGAAGTTTCTCTTCACAATAAACATCCATATCTCCAACTTTAAGAAATACACTTAGGTTTGGTTCCAAACCATAATTCATACGTTGTCTTTGCAAAACGGATTAGATGGATGTGCCCTATTTATAAAGTGAAATGTTTAGCTTGTTTCTCTAGTGCATAAAACACCCAAAATGACAGTGGCAAGTCAGTCAGAGACATCATAGATCGAACCATAATCCAATAAAGTACGATTACGACGTTCTGACACAACCTGACGTTGTGGGTGTTCCGGGCAGGCGTGAGTTGTGAAACTATTCCACAGTCTTTCATATGTGTGCTAACTCGTAACTAAGATACTCTCCTCCACGGTCGGACCGCAGAAATTGATCTTTCTGTTACGAGGATTTTCCACTTCATTCTGAATTCTTTGAACTTTTCAAAGGTTTCAGACTTATGTTTCATCAAATGATATACCCGTATCTACTCAAATCATCCGTGAAAGTAACAAAATAACGATATCCACCTCGCGCCGACACACTCATTGGTCCACACACATCAGTATGTATGATTTCCAATAAATCTGTCGCCGTTCCATTGAACCGGAAAACGGCGTTCTAGTCATCTTGCCCATAAGGCATGGCTCACATGTATCAAATGATTCAAAATCAAGTGATTCCAAAAGTCCATCAGAATGGAGTTTTCTTCATGCGTTTAACGCCAATATGACCTAGACGGCAGTGCCACATATATGCAGATATATCATTATCAAGTTTAATCCTTTTAGCATCAACATTATGAATATGCGTAATACTACTATCGAGATCCAATAGAAATAACCATTCAACACAGGTGCATGACCATAAAAGATATTATTCATATAATCGAACAACCATTGTTTTCAGATTTAAACGAATAACCACTTTGCATCAAACATGATCCTGATACAATGTTCATGCTTCAGTGCAGGCACCAAATACAATTATTCAGGTTTTATAACTAATCCCGACGGCATATGGAGAGGCAAGCGTTCCGACAGGCGATCACATCAACTCTTGATCCATTGCCGACCCGCATCGTGACCTCATCCCTTGCTAGTTTGTCGCTTGTTCCCGCAGCCCCTGAACCGAGTTACATATATTAGCAACCGATCCCGTATCAAAATACCCATGGTGCTACTGCGATTAGTAGTCAAGATTACACATCAATAACATGTATATCACATATACCTTTGTTTGCCTTGGCCTTTTTGTCCGCCAAATACTTGGGCAGTTGCGCTTCCAATGGCCAGTCCCTTGCAATAGTAGCACTCGGTGTCAGACTTAGGGCCATCTCGGGGTTTCTTTTCAGGGCGCGGCAACAGATTTGCCGCCCTTCTTCCCTTTGCTTGCCTTTCTTGTCTTCTTGAAACCGGTGGTCTTATTGATCATCAACACTTGATGTTCTTTCCTAATCTCCACTTTGCAGTCTTAAGCATTGATAGAAGCTCGGGAAGAGACTTCTTCATGCCCTGCATATTAGTTCATCAGAAGCTCTTGTAGCTAGGTGGCAGAGATTGGAGAACACGATGTATGCCTAAGTCAATGGGAATCATTATTCCCAAGGACAAAAGATTATCGGCGTACCCAGACATTTTGAGTACGTGCTCACTAACGGAGCTGTTCTCTTCCATCATGCAGCTAAAGAACTTTCAGAAGCATTATAACTCTCTACGAGTAGGAATGGGTATCGAAAATCATTTTTCAATTCTCCCATGGTATACCAAAGGCATTGGCCATTTCGAAACGTTTTCGAAGTTCTGGCTCTAGCCATACAGTATGCCGCAATGAACTAAGTTTGTGGTCCTCCTGATAGGATTATATAGACGTTCTTTTCCTCGTCAGGGGCATCAGGAGGCTGGTGGGGGGCCTAGCGGCGCCTCTAGCACATATTGCTTTTGGGTAGCAGTGAGGAGAAATCCTCAAATTCAGAGCCCAGGTGGGTGAAGTTGCTACCATTCGGCGAGCAAGCTTCTCTTTCTCATGAACACATTGAAATTAAAAGCATGGTGGTAGCCATCTACAACAGAAATTTGTTAAAATATATTTAGACTAACTTTTGATAGATTGAGTTCAACTAATCCAAATTACTAATGAACTCCCACTCAAAAACGACATCCCTCGTGTCCTTTTGGTGATTACATGAACCAAATCCACTACACCAAGTCCGATCATCACGTGAGTCGTTGTAGCTTCAAAGGCGAGTCATCTATAGCATCATATCAACTATATGACTCATGCTTAACCTTTCGGTCCGTGTTCCGAGGCCATGTCTGTACATGCTAGGCTCGTCCAGTAAGAACTTAGTATTCGCGCATGTAAAACTGTCTTACACCCGTTGTATGAAAGCGTAGAGTCGAGAACACCCGATCATCACGTGATGCCTCAAAACACGATCCACAAAACGGTGCATACTTAAGGAAGAACACATTTATCTTGATATCTAAATGAGGGATCATCTTATAATGCTACCAAAAGCGCCAAACTAGCAATATAAGATGCTAACATCTAATGTGTGAAGTGAGGTGATATGGTCCATGCATTTGATCTCTATCATTTGCATCGTGGTATGATCTCTATCATTCCTTTGTGTGTAAGGCCAAGGTCTATGGAACTTACACGTTAAGTGAGTTGTAAGAGTATCTATCACATCTACTTACAACAATACCATATCAAGACACTAGCCCAGCAACGATCTAAACTAGACGCCTCTAATTTATCAATGCAAGTTTTACGTGGCTTAGGGCTTTCAGAGATAGAACCGGTCTTACCTACGAACATGAACCACAACGAGGATAACCAAGTTATTAGCAACTCGTTGTAAATCAGATATTGACTATAGTAGGAGAGACAGACACCCGCCAGCCACTTATGCAAAACAAGTTGCATGTTAGTCGTGGAACCGGTCTCATGTACGATGAATGTAAGGTTGGTCCGGTCCGCTTCATCCCACTATGCCACCAATATCCAAAGTACATAGAAGATGCAATAACATGATCATCATCGCCCACATATACATATGTGTACTACCCGTGAAAAAGCACCTACGCATAGATCAGGCTCTGATACCACTGTTGGGTCCGCAGCATAGAAAACAAAAAATTTCCTACGATGAGAACTATACGCCAAGATCTATCTACTAGATACAGAGCAACGGGTGGACATACATCCATAGAGAACTTACCCTCGAAGACAACGAGTTTTGTTAACGAGTAGGAACTCGTGGTTGATGTAGTCGTACGCTTGCCGATCTCAAGATCGTGTGGAAGTCTGAGCGCCACAAATCAGCAGCGCATCCGTCCTCACACACACGTTCAGCCACCGGACAACCTCCACCTCCTCGCTCCAGCGAATCAGCGGAAGCAGCAACTCCTTCCAGACGCAAGGCCACCGGGAACATGTATCTCGCTAATCCGAGACCATGGGGGAATATCTAGAGGGGAGAGAGATCCTTCACGAGGAGGTGTGTTTGTGAGAAGGGAGAGGGGGCCTTTTATAGGAGGGAGGGTGACCCCTCCCCTCCCATGGCGGCGCATGGGGGGGGACTCCTCCCCTCCTCATTCATGTGGTGAACCTCCACTCACATTAAAATGGCCTCCACCCAAAATCCACTCACATGCATTTAATTTCACCAAAATAAATGCAACTCTCCATTAATAAAACTCTTTATTTATTTTATTCAGAATTTGTTAATTATTTAATTAACAAACATTCACATAAAACCCCTTGCAACATTCCAATATCACATGTAGAACTTTCTGCAATTTCACCGAAACAATTCCGTTTTCTATCGAAACATTTCCTGCGCTTTGCAAACCTTTTGTCTGAACATATGTGCTCCTAAATGGTGTCCGCAACCTTAAGTGTGTCACCCTATGGTTCGCGAATAATGCAGACATGATTGAGACTCCTCTCAGATCAATAATCAGAAGCGGGACCTGGAGATCCATACTGACTCCTGCATATTCAACGATGACTTCTGTGATCGTGAGAACCTTTAACGTCAGTAATTTAATCCCTTTGTCTCATGATATAATACATGTCCGAGATTCGATCATCGGTATCCAAATACCTAGTTTGATCTCGTTACCGACATGCACTCTTTTCTGTTCCCGTGATATAACATTCTAGTGATCACATCACTTGCTTGCAAGCTATTTAATGTGATATCACCGAGAGGGCCCAGAGTATATCTATCGTCATCGGGATTGACAAATTCCACTCTTGATCCATGAGCCTCAACATAACACCTTCATAGCACTGAACCCACCTTATAGTCACCCTGTTACGGTGTACGTTTGATGTATCAAGATACTCTTCCGGTGTTAGCAATTAACATGATCTCATGGTCTAAGGACTAAGACTACTTTTTATGATGTTATAGCAATATAAACATAATGACTTGATCGTAATGCTATACTTCGGATGAATGTTCATCACATCATTTCACAAATGTTGTGACCTTGTTATTAACAACATCAATGTCCATGATCAGGAAACCTTGATCATCTTGTTAATCAACAAGCTAGTCTATAAGAGAGGCATAACAGGAACCCTTTTTGTTTATTAAACCCACATGTATTGATGTTTCCTATCAATACAATTATAGCATGCAAAATAAAACTCTATCATATACAAGGAATATATAATAACAATTTATTATTGCCTCTCAGGGCATATTTCCTTCAATTAAA
>CAJUXJ010001799.1:0-28843 GCA_910589775.1 Avena eriantha | reverse complement strand
TTCTCTACAGAGACCACACATGGATCCACCAGTGTCATTTCATGTGTGTTCTTTTCACTAACAACAACCAGTCATTTGCATGTGTGTTCTTTTCACATACCACATATGGATCCACCGGTGCCATTTTGCATGTGTGTTCTCCTCACATACCACCTATCGATCCACAAGTGTCATTGCATGTGTGTTCTTTTTAGTAACAACAACCAGAGTCATTTTGCATGTGTGTTCTCTTCACATACCACCTATGGATGCACCAGTGTCATTGCATGTGTGTTCTTTTTAGTAACCACAACCAGAGTCATTTTGCATGTGTGTTCTTCTCACATACCACCTATGGATCCACCAGTGTCATTGCATGTGTGTTCTTTTTAGTAACAACAACCAGAGTCATTTTGCATGTGTGTTCTTCTCACATACTACCTATGGATCCACCAGTGTCATTGCATGTGTGTTCTTTTCACTAACAACAACCAAAGTCATTGCATGTGTGTTCTTTTCACATACCACATATGGATCCACCAGTGTCATTGAAATGTGTGTTCTCTACAGAGACCACACATGGATCCACCAGTGTCATTGCATGTGTGTTCTTTTTAGTAACAACAACCAGTCATTTTGCATGTGTGTTCTTTTCACATACCACATATGGATCCACCGGTGTCATTTTGCATGTGTGGTCTCTTCACATACCACCTATGGATCCACAAGTGTCATTGCATGTGTGTTCTTTTTAGTAACAACAACCAGAGTCATTTTGCATGTGTGTTCTCTTCACATACCACCTATGGATCCACTAGTGTCATTGCATGTGTGCTCATTTTAGTAACAACAACCACAGTCATTTTGCATGTGTGTTCTTCTCACATACCACCTATGGATCCACCAGTGTTATTGCATGTGTGTTCATTTCATAATCCACCTATGGATCCACCAGTGTCATTGCATGTGTGTTCTTTTTAGTAACAACAACCAGAGTCATTTTGCATGTGTGTTCTTCTCACATACCACCTATGGATCCACCAGTGTCATTGCATGTGTGTTCATTTCATAATCCACCTATGGATCCACCAGTGTCATTGCATGTGTGTTCTTTTTACTAACAACAACCAGAGTCATTTTGCATGTGTGTTGTTCTCACATACCACCTATGGATCCACCAGTGTCATTCCATGTGTGTTCTTTTTACTAACAACAACCAGAGTCATTTTGCATGTGTGTTGTTCTCACATACCACCTATGGATCCACCAGTGTCATTGCATGTGTGTTCTTTTCACTAACAACAACCAGAGTCATTGCATGTGTGTTTTTTTCACATACCACATATGGATCCACCAGTGTCATTGAAATGTGTCTTCTCTACAGAGACCACACATGGATCCACCAGTGTCATTGCATGCGTGTTCTTTTAGTAACAACACTCAGTCATTTTGCATGTGTGTTCTCTTCACATACCACCTATGGATCCACCAGTTTCATTGCATGTGTGTTCTTTTTAGTAACAACAACCAGAGTCAGTTTACATGTGTGTTCTCTTCACATACCACCTATGGATCCACTGGTGTCATTGCATGTGTGTTCTTTTTAGTAACAACAACCAGAGTCATTTTGCATGTGTGTTCTTCTCACATACCACCTATGGATCCACCAGTGTCATTGCATGTGTGTTCATTTCAAAATCCACCTATGGATCCACTAGTGTCATTGCATGTGTATTCGTTTTAGTAACAACCAGAGTCATTTTGCATGTGTGTTCTTCTCACATACCACCTATGGATCCACCAGTGTCATTGCATGTGTGTTCTTTTCACTAACAACAACCAGAGTCATTGCATGTGTGTTCTTTTCACATACCACATATGGATCCAGCAGTGTCATTGAAATGTGTCTTCTCTACAGAGACCACACATGGATCCACTAGTGTCATTGCATGTGTGTTCTTTTCACTAAAATCAACCAGTCATTTTCCATGTGTGTTCTTTTCACATACAACATATGGATCCACCGGTGTCATTTTGCATGTGTGTTCTCTTCAGAAACCACCAATGTATCCACCAGTGTCATTGCATGTGTGTTATTTTTAGTAACAACAACCAGAGTCATTTTGCATGTGTGTTCTCTTCACATACCACCTATGGATCCACAAGTGGCATTGCATGTGTGTTCTATTTAGTAGCAACAACCAGAGTCATTTTGCATGTGTGTTCTTCTCACATACCACCTACGGATCCACCAGTCTCATTGCATGTGTGTTCATTTCATAATCCACATATGGATCCACCAGTGTCATTGCATGTGTGTTCTTTTTAATAACAACAACCAGAGTCATTTTGCATGTATGTTCTTCTCAGATACCACCTATGGATCCACCAGTGTCATTGCATGTGTGTTCTTTTCACTAACAACAAAAGTCATTACATGTGTGTTCTTTTCACATACCACATATGGATCCACCAGAGTCATTCAAATGTGTGTTCTCTACAGAGACCACACATGGATCCACCAGTGTCATTGCATGTGTGTTCTTTTTAGTAACAAGAACCAGTCATTTTGCATGTGTGTTCTTTTCACATACCACATATGGATCCACCGGTGTCGTTTTGCATGTGTGTTCTCTTCACATACCACCTATGGATCCACCAGTGTCATTGCATGTGTGTTATTTTTAGTAACAACCAGAGTCATGTTGCATGTGTGTTCTCTTCACATACCACCTATGGATCCACCAGTGTCATTGCATGTGTGTTCTTTTTAGTAACAACAACCAGAGTCATTTTGCATGTGTGTTCTTCTCACATACCACCTATGCATCCACCAGTCTCATTGCATGTGTGTTCATTTCATAATCCACCTATGGATCCACCAGTGTCATTGCATGTGTGTTCTTTTTAGAAACAACAACCAGAGTCATTTTGCATGTGTGTTCTTCTCACATACCACCTATTGATCCACCAGTGTCATTGCATGTGTGTTCTTTTCACTAACAACAACAAGAGTGATTGCATGTGTGTTCTTTTCACATACCTCATATGGATCCACCAGTGTCATTGAAATGTGTGTTCTCTACAGAGACCACCTATGGATCCACCAGTGTCATTGCATGTGTGTTCTTTCCACTAACAACAACCAGAGTCATTGCATGTGTGTTCTTTTCACATACCACATATGGATCCACCGGTGTCATTTTGCATATGTGTTCTCTCCACATACCACCTATGGATCCACCAGTGTCATTGCATGTGTGTTCTTTTTAGTAACAACAACCTGAGTCATTTTGCATGTGTGTTCTCTTCACATACCACCTATGGATCCACCAGTGTCATTGCATGTGTGTTCTTTTTAGTAACAACAACCAGAGTCATTTTCCATGTGTGTTCTTCTCACATACCACCTATGGATCCACCAGTGTCATTGCATGTGTGTTCTTTTTAGTAACAATAACCAGAGTCATTTTGCATGTGTGTTCTTTTCACATACCACCTATGGAACCACCAGTGTCATTTATGTGTGTTCTTTTCACATGGATCCACCAGAGTCATTGCATGTGTGTTCTTTTTAGTAACAACAACCAGAGTCATTTCACATGTGTGTTCTTTTCACAAACCACCAATGGATCCACCAGTGTCATTGAAATGTGTGTTCTCTTTAGAGATCACCTATAAAGAGATCACCTATGGATCCACCAGTGTCATTGCATGTGTGTTCTTTTCACATTCCACATATGGATCCACCAGTGCGATTGAAATGTGTGTTCTCTACAGAGACCACCTATGGATCGACCAGTGTCATTGCATGTGTGTTCTTTTCACTAATAACAACCAGAGTCATTGCACGTGTGTTCTTTTCACATACCACATATGGATCCACCGGTGTCATTTTGCATGTGGGTTCTCTTCACATACCACCTATGCATCCACGAGTGGCATTGCATGTGTGTTCTTTTTAGTAACAACAACCAGAGTCATTTTGCATGTGTGTTCTCTTCACATACCACCTATGGATCCACCAGTGTCATTGCATGTGTGTTCTTTTTAGTAACAACAACCAGAGTCATTTTGCATGTGTGTTCTTCTCACATACCACCTATGGATCTACCATTGTCATTGCATGTGTGTTCATTTCATAATCCACCTATGGATCCACCAGTGTCATTGCATGTGTGTTCTTTTTAGTAACAACAACCAGAGTCATTTTGCATGTGTCTTATTCTCGCATACCACCTATGGATCCACCAGTGTCATTGCATGTGTGTTCTTTTCACTAACAACAACCAGAGTCATTGCATGTGTGTTCTTTTCACATACCTCATATGGATCCACCAGTGTCATTGAAATATGTATTCTCTAGAGAGACCACACATGGATGCACCAGTGTCATTGCATGTGTGTTCGTTTTAGTAACAACAACCAGTCATTTTGCATGTGTGTTCTTTTCACATATACCACATATGGATCCAACCATGTCATTGCATGTGTGTTCTTTTTAGTAACAACAACTAGAGTCATTTTGCATGTGTGTTCTCTTCACATACCACCTATGGATCCACCAGTGTCATTGCATGTGTGTTCTTTTTAGTAACAACAACCAGAGTCATTTTGCATGTGTGTTGTTCTCACAACCAGAGTCATTTTGCAAATTGGCTTATAGCCTCCAGGTGTTTAGTGACGGGCAAAACAGGGTCTGTCTCTACTAATATTACCAGTGATGGACAAGAATAAGCCTGTCACTAGTATAAAACTCTAGTGAAAGGCGTATAAAAACTACTGTCGTTAGTATTTTTTATGGAGAGAGGTTGAATGTAAAAATTACTTAGTGACAGACATCTATAAATTCCTGTCACTTGAAAAGCTATGATTATGATGGCCTCACAATATGTCCTATTATTAGCATTTTTCGTGGAGACCCGTACCACGGACAGTTTTTGCCTAGCCTGTTTTCCCACGTGCCACCCGCGCGCCACCTCCGCTGGTCGCTTGCAACATCAAAAACTATGATTGTATGTGCTTTGTCAAATTCGTCGAGTTAGGCTGCAAGTTTGACTATTTTGGAATTCAGATTGAATCACTAGTGGAAAACGGGCCTCCAGTCCTGGCCTGTAAGGAGTTTTAGTCCCGGTCCTGGTAACCGGGACTAGAGGGGCGGGACTAAAGGCCCACCCATTAGTCCCGGTCCTCTTACCAGCCGGGACCAATGGGCATCCACGTGGCTGTTTCTGCGGGCGCTGGGTGCCCCCCCATTAGTCTCGGTTCGTATGACGAACCGGGACAAATGGTTCTCTGCCGCGGCAGAGAATTTAATTTGTATTCTTTTTTTTCATTTCAAAATAGTTTTCTACGCTACCACATACCATACATGTTCGTGCATACATAAGATAACTTCTCTTAAGATCGAGCATACAAATATATACATGATAGTTACACATGGAGATCACAATTATCGGGACTAGAGCCCGTCTATTCAATTACACGGTCGGGGATCATCGGCGCCTATTCACACTAAATTCTCCGGCGTCATCTATCATCTCGTTCATCAAGAATCCTGCCAGTTCTTCAGCAATTGCTACTACGCATTGCTGTGGTAGGAGCTGATCCCGCATTTTCTTGAACTATATAAGAAAAGGAGATCAATATGAATATCAATCATGATAACAAAAAGTGACGGTAATAAAAATAATGTTATGAATGTATTGCTTACATCGACTCTATAATCATTCAGCTCACTGGTAAACGTGCGAATGAACTCGCAAACATAGAATCCACATAGATTCGTCCCCTGTGGCTGCCTCGCGCACTTTACGAGAATAGAATTCAATCAAAATAATAATCCAGCATCATAATTGTATTGAAACTAGAAGTAAAGAGATGCGCCTACTACTTACTGAGACCGGCTTAAACGTCAGCTTCTCAGTAAAGTCACCCGCTCTTGAACTAGTTCCAAACCCTACCCGGTAAAGAAAATGAATGAGTTATTTATTACGTGATATCTCAGGAAATCAACGAAAGAGACCGCTATAGCGCGAAAATTACCTCTGGAGCATGTCCTGCATGTCACTAAACTGTTCCAGGGGTCTCTTTAATGGGTCCATGACTTCAACTCTTCCCTTATCAAGTTGAATGTCCATGAGAATCCAGTGGAAACTAGACACGTTTATATATACATCAGTAACTCATCAATTACACTTAACATCGAGTAAGAAAAAGAGAATGTGTACAATAGAGTAAGACACTCACGCGAAATTGTAAGGAAACAGTATGTGGTCACATAAATTTTGCTCCGTTAGAAACCTTAGAAGGTTTTCCTGTGTGTCCTCGGGTTTTTCCTTTAGCGTCCAACAATGTATTTTATCTGGGTCAATGAACCCAACACTGAAGATTGACCTTCTTTTACATTCCATGATCTTCATTCTGCATAATGATAGAGTACAAAAGGATATAATTAGGATAATTACATGCAATGAACTGAACAACTGAAAAAAATGAACAGCTTATATATAGACAATGAATTCAACAACTTACAGACAATAGCAACTCATGAGACTTTTGTCGAGGGCGTTGAAAGTGTATAACTGGAAGAGTTCTGGAAACTCAACATGGACCTCTTCTTCTCGGAAGTAGTAGTCATGTGGGACTTTCGCCACGATCATTATTCTCTCCTCCTTTACGGATTTCAAGTACCATTTATGTAAACTCCGCATTTCTGTTGGCAGTTGTTGGAACTGCTCAAAGCTGACCAGAGGCTTCCCTGGGACATATGTAGGGACTACCTGAGCCTTGGGTAACTTGTCGTCCTGGGAACCTAGCAATTCCTCAACAGTCACATTTATAGCGGCCGCAAGCTTCTTAGCTACTTCCATATCCTGCTGGGGAGTGTCATAGGATACCACCTTGAGGGGTGGGGTCGACTTTTTGGCCTGTTCCCCGAGCTGGGGGACGTCCTTTCTTTTCCCGGTTGCACTTTTACTTGATGATTTGCTCCCGCTTGTACTTCTACTTGATTTGCTCTTCTTCACTTCCTTCTGAAGTGTGCGTCGATAGTCATCTGGCTTATGGTGCAAGTCATATTGCGATTTTGTGTTCAGAAAAGAAAGTGCATACGCTTTTTTGCTCCTCGGTGTATACCGGGGCGGGCTCGGGTTTCTTCTTTTGAAGCTGCACAACACATTCGGCCTTTACGATCATGTCGGTTTCCTCGTCAGTACGATCGTAAGGTCTGATAGGAAGATTCTTATGAGGTACTCTTGGGAGGGGCGACATTTGTCGTTTTGGGCTCCTGTGTCGTTTAGTACTAATCGGAGGCTGCGGCGGAGATCGAGATGGACTCGGGCTATGGTGGTCGTAGTCATGGGGTGGGCTTCTTGGAGGTGATGGAGGTGAAGGTGACATGCGACCACTCGGAGGCGGTGTTGGCTTTGGCGTCCAGCCTGGAAGCTTGATGTTGTTCTTGTCCCATAGAATGATACCACCCAGTACTTCTC
Source organism: Avena eriantha (assembly GCA_910589775.1). Taxonomy (NCBI): domain Eukaryota; kingdom Viridiplantae; phylum Streptophyta; class Magnoliopsida; order Poales; family Poaceae; genus Avena; species Avena eriantha. The sequence continues at coordinate 21,371 of CAJUXJ010001799.1, read as the reverse complement.
CGAGTGTCCTCTCACTTTCAGGTCCAGGGATGTCAAGATCCATTGAGTCCCACCCTATTGCGATTTCATCCACACAAACTTTAGCATAGCCAGCTGGAATCTCACGGCCATGCCAGCGTGCGCCAGGTGGACAAGGTAAAGCACATCCGACCGCCACCTTCATGGACAGGTTCTTCACCTTCTGATGGAGCTCACAAGATGCCTTCTCCTTGATTCCATCCACGGGGTAGTCGGGACCACCATCTACCATACGTGCATCGTTAGAAGGGACCTCCGATTCAGCCACGCTGCTTTTCCGCTGAGATGGGACGGCGGTAATATCGAATAGAGGATCTTGTAGGCGCGTTGCTCCTCGAAGTTCGTCAATCTGTTGATGATGCATTCGAAGTGTTCCTATCAACTCGGTGAACTTGTATCCCTCCTCCTCCTGCCGTCGCCTATTTGCTCTCTCTCGGCTTCTATAAGTATCTCTGTCTTTGGGAAACCCCATCTCCCACGTATAACTAGGGCCAAGGCCTCGTACACGTCCTCCGCGTTCGTCATTTCCGAGGACCTTTGTCAGCAAGTCTTTCTCTCTATCGGGACGTAACTTTGTTGTCCCCGCTTTAATCTCCTTCACCACTTTCTGCCATGTATCCCGGGGTATCCTAATCCCGTCACTGCAAATAAGGTCCCCTGTACCTTCGTCATACTCACTCCCATGCCCAAGGAACCAATTCCTTGCCCTCAGATCCCATTCTTCGCGTATTGGTTCTAGAGTGATCCCTTTAGCAAGTAGCTCATTCTCTTTAGCATCCCACTTTGGCATGGTAGCCGCGTAGCCCCTGGCCCCAGGTGATGGTGATATTTCTTCATCGCGGCATTTTTCTTGTTTTTTTCCGACATTTCCATAGCAGGTTGTGACTCCTTGTACTTCACAAATGCATCCCGGTTAGCCTGCTGCTTCATTAGATAGCATTCAAATTTAGGAGTCTTCTTCGTCTTCTGATACTTTTGCCATAATGCTTTCTTCTAGTTCTTGAATAGTTCGGCCATCTTCGTAAGAGTCCACTGCTTGACTTTCTTCCTCAATGCAGCTGTGTCGGCATCATCCTCACATTCTGGCAGGGTGAAATGTGTCATGAGGTCATTCCAAAGACCCTCTTTGCACCTGTCGGAGACATGCTCACCCTCTTTTACCCCTTTGGTCTTATTCCACTCTCGAACGGTGATCGGGATGCGATCCCTAACCATAACTCCGCATTGTTGTTTAGCCTTTTCGAGTTCCACCGGTTCACCCCGTGGTGATACCCGCGTAATTGTATAATGCGTAGATGCGTCCAACTTTTTGGCCGGGCCTCGTTTGGAATCGTTTTTGCTTGATGTGGAGGCCTAAGAGAAGAAACATTCGTCAATTTATATATATATATACAACTCAGTTAATGCATCTACTGATCACCAGACTTCATATATATACCTCGCCGTCGGCTTCTCCACCATCGGAGCCGCCGGCTTCTCCACCACCGGAGCCGTCGGCTTCTCCTTGATCATTTCGGTCGACCTCCTCTCCCTCACCGGAGGGGTTCAGATAAATCGACGGAGATTCGGGTGGATCAACATGGGGGGTGTCGTTGATCATATCCTCGAGAATTTCTTCCTGTGCTAGGTCTCTCTGGATTGGATCCATAGTTTTCTACAAAATTCACACAATAACATTTTTCATTCAATATTGCTGCATAAAATAATACTAAACAATAATATGAACACGCAATTTGCTACAATAATACTAAACAATAGCAAAATTCTAGTGATGCCCTAACCCTAACCCTATGTTCGGAGGCCCGCGAGCACTACCACATTAACCCTATGTCCGGGGCCCACGAGCACTACCACCCTAACCCTAAGTCCGGGGGCCCGCGAGCACTACCATATTAACCCTAAGTCCAGGGGCCCGCGAGCACTACCACATTAACCCTAAGTCCGGTGGCCCGCGAGCACCACCACCCTAACCCTAAGTCCGGTTGCCCGCGAGCACTACCACCATAACCCTAAGTCCGGTGGCCCGCGAGCACCACCACCCTAACCCTAAGTCCGGCTGCCCGCGAGCACTACCACCCTAACCATAAGTCCCGGGGCCCGCGACCACCACCACTCTAACCCTAAGTCCAGAGGCCCGCGACCACTACCACCCTAATATATACACTACTATTACACTAGCTACTAAATAATATTACAACTACTAAATAATGTTACAATTATACACTACTATTACACTATACTAAATAACACACAAAATTAAATAATATTACACTACAAAATAAAATTAACTATATACTACAAAAATACTATTACAACTACTAAATACTACAGAAATACTATTACACTAATACAAAATACTACAAAAATAATATTACACTAATACAAAATACTATTACACTACTTTAGTCCCGGTGCGTTATACGGACCGGGACTAAAGGTCCCCCCTTTAGTCCCGGTGCGTGCCACCCACCGGGACTAAAGGGTTTTCGGCCCAGCCTAACAGGCGCGTGGCAACGCCACATCTTTAGTCCCGGTGTGTAGCACGCACCGGGACTAAAGGTCCCTTTTTAAAAAAATTCGCCCTGGGGCGCGCCTGTTTAAAAAAAATTCAATTAGCATATTATTTAAACATTTGAATTTTACAGTTTTTGCAACTTATGAATTTGAAAAAAAATTCAACATGAAAAGTTCTTGAATTTGAATAACTAATCCAAATATATTTTCTGTTTTATAAAATAATTATTCTAACAAGTGAAACTAATAACCATTTTGCCATTTTCAATTTAAAAATGCATTAAATATTATATTTTGCATATTTTTAAATAAGTGATTCAAATCAATTTTCTGTTTTATAAAATAATTATTCTAACTAGTCAAACTATTAACCATTTTGCCATTTTCATGTAATTCCGACGCTCTGGTGGTCTTCCTCCAGCGAAACCCTAGACCGGGGGCCCCGGATCGTCTACCTCGCCTTATTTTTTCCCGTCCGTTCTCTTCTGGATCGTAGCCCCTTTAGGGTTTAGGGTTTTTGGTTTAGGGTTTAGGGTTTAGGGTTTTTAGTTTAGGGTTTAGGGTTTAGGGTTTTTAGTTTAGGGTTTAGGGTTTAGGGTTCCCTCCTCTGACTTAGGGTTTAGGGTTCCCTCCTCTGACTTAGGGTTTAGGGTTTAGACTCATATCTGCCGCCTCTCTCCACTCTATCCCATGGCTTCCACCATACCTCTAACCCTAGGGAGGCGGAGATGGAGTCTTTCACGGGCTAGCAGGAAAATATTTTCCGAGGCGGAACTTCCGAAGATGCCATAGGGCGTGTGCACCAAGGGCATCTTCGAGAAGTTCTGCCACGGGAGATTTCCCAACCCTTTCCTCCATCCATGGGGATGAAACTCTCCATCCATGTTGGCTTGGTCGTTGCCATAGCACATCTAGACTCATATCTGCCGCCTCTCTCCACTCTATCCCATGGCTTCCACCATACCTCTAACCCTAGGGAGGCAGAGATGGAGTCTTTCACGGGCTAGCAGGAAAATATTTTCCGAGGCGGAACTTCCGAAGATGCCATAGGGCGTGTGCACCAAGGGCATCTTCGAGAAGTTCTGCCACGGGAGATTTCCCAACCCTTTCCTCCATCCATGGGGATGAAACTCTCCATCCATGTTGGCTTGTTGAGTTGCTTGCCATGGCGTATCGATGCTCCTTTTATAGGCACGACGCTGCTTCTACTTTGTCTTCTTCCTCCGATAGGGCGTCGTGCGCTACATGCTTTATCTCATCGAGCAGTGCGTCCACCCACGCGTCCTTATCCTACCAACAGCTTTAGTCCTAGTTTGAGCCCCCACCCGGTACTAAAGGTTACCCACGCGTCCTTATCCCACCGATAGTTTTGTTAGATGACACAAAAACCACCTTTAGTCCCGGTTGCACCCACCAGCCGGTACTAAAGGTTATCCACCCCCCAGATAAGGCCCTCCCAGATAAGCCTCCCCCAGATAAGCCCCCCCATCTTTTGTCCCGGTTTGAGCCCCCACTCGGGATGAAAGTTTCCCGCGCCACTGCGTTCCCGCGCTTTCCACCGGTTCCCACCTATGTCTTCCCGCCATTTTTTCAGTATATATATGTACGCTTGGCCTCCATTTACATATCACATCTAGACTCATCATTCTCTTCCCATGGCTTTCATCGTATCTCTAACCACCCGGGAGGCGGAGGCGCTTTGTGCCTCGAACTACCCCTGCCCACCGGGCTACCGCGTCCCCACCGGCTGGATGCTGAGCGTCGGAGGCGTGCCGGTCCCTCCTGTCCCTCTAGATGTGGAGCGCCGGATGGCCATCACGAACCACAACTACCTCGAGCTCATGCCAGAGCAGCGGAGGAATCCCAACTGGCATCCCGACTATTTCCCGACTTGGGAAGCCTTCTTCATCAATCGGCGTGAGTGGGTGCTCGCCAGGCACGAGGAGGACGGCCCACCTCCTTCGAACTTCAACGAGGCCGGCCATAACACGACCGGGAATAACCCTCGCCTTCGGTACCCTCAAATCCAGCCCACGCGTGCCCAACCTTCAAGGTTCGACTACGGCGACCCCGACGACGATAGCGACGACGGCGCCAGTGACTACGACGACTATAGTGGCGCGTATTACAGGGCTAGGCAGGAGCATGACTGAATCACTCCAACCATTAGGCATGTTTCTTAATTTTCAGTTGTGCTATGTATCCTTAGTGTTTGTGGGTTCCTTCTCTTGTGATGGTTCCTTCTCTTTGTGTGATCACCTACCGCGGCTCAGAACGTCTAGTTTGATTGAGCAAGATGTATTACATGAAAGGGGACCTTTATGTCTCAAATAAAAGGTTTAATACATTACATAGATTTATGTCTCAAATAAAAGGTTTAATTACATAGATTTATGTCTCAAATTAAAGGTTTAATACATTATTACACATCACCAACATCTAGTGTTGTGGTTTTCTTCTGTGCCGTAGCGATGGAGAATTTTCATCATTTAACAGGATGCTTGGGTCAGTTTTCACTTTGAAGGGCGGAATTTCATGAAACTTATTATAATCTTCTGACATGTTTGTCTTATCATCCACTCCCACGATGTTTCTTTTCCCTGAAAGAACTATGTGGCGCTTTGCCTCATCGTATTCTGTACTCTTTTGCTTATCTTTCCTTTTTCTCGGTTTGGTAGACATGTCCTTCACATAGAAAACCTGAGCCACATCGTTGGCTAGGACGAATGGTTCATCCATGTACGCAAGATTGTTGAGATCCACTATTGTCATGCCGTACTTTTCGTCTACATGTACCCCGCCTCCTGTCAGCTTGACCCATTTGCACCGAAACAAAGGGACCTTAAAAGTAGGTCCATAGTCAAGTTCCCATATCTCCTCTATGTACCCATAATATGTGTCAATCTGCCCATTGTCATCTGTTGCATCAAAGCGGACACCACTGTTTTGGTTGGTGCTCTTTTTATCTTGGGCGATCGTGTAAAATGTATTCCCATTTATCTCGTACCCTTGGAAAGTACATATAGTCGAAGATCATAACCTGGCCAACAAGTACAACTCATCTCCAAGAGTGGTGTTATTCATGAGATGTGTCTGCAACCAATTGCCAAAATTATTCTCGTGTTCCCCTTTAATCAAGGTTTCAGGCTTCCGCGGGTTTTCGGAGCGTAGAATATTCTTGTGTTTCTCGATATACGGAGCCACCACGGTGGAATTGTGTAGAACTTTGTAGTGTGCTTGAGTGAAATAATGCCCGTCCCTACATACCATTGATTTCCTTTCTAGTGTGCCTTTTCCAGTCATCCTCCCCTCATACCGAGATTCAGGAACACCAATCGGCTTAAGGTCAGGAAGAAAGTCAACACAAAACTCAATGACCTCCTCTGTTCCATAGCCCTTGGAGATGCTTCCTTCTGGCCTAGCACGGTTATGAACATATTTCTTTAAGACTCCCATGAACCCCTCGAAGGGGAACATATTGTGTAGAAACACGAGACCGAGAATTCTGATCTCTTCGACTAGGTGAACTAGGAGGTGCGTCATAATGTTGAAGAAGGATGGCGGGAACAACAACTCGAAGCTGACCAGACATTGGACCACATCAATATGTAACCCTGATAGACTTTCTCGATCGATTACCTTCCGAGAAATTGCATTGAGGAATGCACATACCTTCACAATGGCTAGTCGAACATTTTCTGGTAGAATTCCCCTCAATGCAACCAAAAGCAGTTGCGTCATAAGCACATGGCAGTCATGAGACTTTAGGTTTTGAAATTTTTTCTCTTTCATATTTACTATTCCCTTTATATTCGACGAGAAGCTAGACGGGACCTTGATACTGAAAATGACTTCAAAAAAGATTTCCTTCTCTTCTTTGGTAAGAGCGTAGCTGGCAAGCCCTTGAAACTGCCCTGGATGCTTGTCGTCTCGTCCTTTATGATGTTGCTGGTCCTCCCGTGCTGTCGGGGTATCTTTTGACTTCCCATACAAGCCTAGGAAGCCTAGAATATTCACGCAAAGATTCTTCGTCAGGTGCATCATGTCGATTGCAGAGCGGACCTCATGCACTTTCCAATAGGGCAGCTCCCAAAATATAGATTTCTTCTTCCACATGGGTGCGTGTCTGGTAATGGGGTCTTTCGGAACAGGTTGTCCTCCAGGACCCTTTCCAAAGATTACATCCAAATCCTTGACCATACCAAATACATCAGCACCACTACGGGGGACAGGCTTCGTCCGGGTTTCTGCCTTGCCATTGAAATGCTTGCCTTTCTTCTTTAAGGGATGACTGGGCGGAAGAAAACGACGATTGTACGGGTACACATTCTTTCTACATTTATCCAGATATATACTTTCATTCTCATCTAAATAGTGCGTGCATGCATTGTATCCTTTGTTCGTCTGTCCTGAAATGTTACTAAGAGTAGGCCAATCATTGATGGTTACGACCAGCAACGCTTGTAGGTCAAATTCCTGTTGTTTGTGCTCATCCCACACACGTACACCTGGTTTGGCCCACAATTGTAGAAGTTTATCAACTAATGGCCTTAGATACACATCAATGTCGTTGCCGGGTTGCTTCGGGCCTTGGATGAGCACTGGCATCATAATGAACTTCCGCTTCATGCACAACCAAGGAGGAAGGTTGTAGATACATAGAGTCACGGGCCAAGTGCTGTGACTGCAGTTCTGCTCCCCAAAAGGATCCATCCCATCGGTACTTAGACCAAACCATAAGTTCCTTGCGTCACCAGCAAAGTCCGGGAAGTCTCTCTCGATTTTTCTCCACTGCCGACCATCAGCAGGGTGCCTCAACATCCCGTCTTTCTTACGGTCTTCCATGTGCCATCGCAACAACTTGGCATGCTCTTTATTTCTGAACAAACGTTTCAACCGTGGTATTATAGGAGCATACCACATCACCTTGGCAGGAACCCTCTTCCTAGGTTGCTCGCCCTCAACGTCACCAGGGTCATCTTTTCTGATCTTATACCGCAATGCAGTGCATACCGGGCATTTATCCATATTCTCGTACTTCTCACCGCGGTAGATGATGCAGTCATTAGGGCATGCATGTATCTTCTGCACGTCTAATCCTAGAGGGCAAACAAGTTTCTTTGCTTCGTACGTACTGGAGGGCAATTGGTTATTTCTTGGAAGCAGCTTCTTCATTATTACCAACAACTTTTCAAATCCCGAGTCAGTCATACCGGTCTCTGCCTTCCACTTCAACAATTCCAGTGTGCTGCCCAGCTTCTTCTGGCCATCTTCACAAGTTGGATACAGCAATGTGTTGTGGTCCTGTAACATCTGTTCGAACTGCAACCTCTCCTTTTCTGTGTCACAGTCTCGCCTTGCATCACTAATGACCCGACCAAAATCATCAACGGGCTCATCCAGTTCCCGTTCTTCACCCCCTTCTTTTTCATTATCTTCAACTGCGGTATCATCGTATTTAGGGAAAATAGATCGGTAGTTGTCATCATTGTTCTCTTCTTCATCGCCGTCTTCCATCGTAACCCCTCTTTCTCCGTGCTTGTTCCAAACATTATAGTCGGACATGAAACCGGACCGAAGCAGGTGGCTCTGAATGACTCTTGAGGAAGTGTGAGCCTGCTCATTCCGACATTCAACACATGGACAACACATAAAACCATCCCGCCGCTTGTTCGTCTCGGCCACAAGGCGAAAAGAACGCACGCCTTCTCTGTAAGCGTCAGAGCGTCGGTCACCGTACATCCATGGGTGGCTCATCTGCATCATACAACCATGCATATATATCAAACGCAATCACGATGCTTAAATTAGTACCGCGCAGTCAAAACGAGAAAATAGTTGCTAACCTTTTAGGACACTTCAAAACAAAGAGGAGAAACCTTAAGTGTCGCTCTGGCATCTTATATCATATTTTGTCTTGTGTGAACTCAAGTGGCATCGCTCTAATAGGCATTTCACCGAACACCTCTAGTGCATATGAAGAAAAAAAGTTCGCACAAAGTTATATCCACCTCTCACATAGGAAAAAAACAGGAGAGAGTGGAGGCCTGGATGCATATATATAGCGCCAGGCCATTAGTCCCGGTTTGAGATACAAACCGGGACTAAAGGTTCTGCCAGAAACACGCGCACCGGTCCAGACCCATTTGTCCCGGTTTGTATCTCAAATCGGAACTAATGGTTCCTTACGGATCGGGACATAGTGCCTCGGCCTCCTCGGGCCGTCTGGTTCGGACCATTAGTCCCGGCCTCAGCCACGGCCGAGACTAATGGCCCGAACCAAAGGCCTATTTTCTACTAGTGAATTTAGAGAGGAGTCAGTATAGATAGACCATCAAATACGTGGTGTCCAATGTTAGTCAGATATCGCTTCACCATAAAAAAATATCCAACATGGATGCTACGTAGTACCACTTATACACACATCTGGCTTTATTGACCTCAACCCGCGTCTCAGACTAAACCTAGAAAAAGAAAAACATGGACAGTGCCGCCGCCACAGATCTCAAGTTGGAGTGCAACGAAAAATAATTCTACTGGATCTGGTCCACGAAATTAGACCCGTGGATCAACTCCTGTGATTGGCACGTGGCACTTGTGGCGGTTTAGATCTAAAAATAGATACATAAATGCTATGATTTTCCTCTCACTTGGACAAGTGTCGATCACAGGAGTTGGTCCACGGGACTAATTTCGTGGACCAGGTCCCATAGAATTATTTTCCGAGTCTGCCGGCCGCCGTCTCTCAACCTAGCCCTATCCGCCGCTGGCCACACTGATATCATCAAATCGGGCGTCCATGGGGGTGACGAGGTGAGCGACTGCACCATGATCGCAATCAAATTTCCTAGAGGAAAAGCGGGAGTAGAACCCTAGAGAGATGGCGTGGTCACAGCTAATGGCGGCGCCAGCGGTAGCCGGCTGCGATTCACTGTGGTACGTCGTGGGGCATGAAGGTCCAGGATCTGTCTTGTGAGAGACATTCAATGTCTCCGGCCGGTGCGTTTTCCTACTCCGAAATCAAAACCCAGGGGCTGCCTTCCCTCCTGATTACTTTGCCTTGTTTTTCTTTTCTTGCAGGAAACAATCCTGACATGCAACGTTTCCATCCATACCTCTGTCCCCATGAAGCAGATACAGGGCGGTACGATCTATTTTAGAAATAATGGTACAGTAATTTAGTTCTGAGGGATATTAATCTGTGTAGTGTGATTAGGTGGTTGAATTCCTGAAGAGATCTAGCTGGGAGGTACTAACGTGTTAATCAACTACACATGATATTGGTTTGGCTTGTTGTTTTCTGATAGAAATATATTACAGCTAATCTTCACGTATGTTTGGCGTGGGTTGGCCCGAAGTTTGAAAGGTTCTTGCCGGATTACCAATTCGTTGGAATCCATTGAATAGTGAAATCCATTGAATAGGGTCTCGTTCCTGCATTAGTTGGATATGATACAGTATGTCTGACAGTACTAGGTCTTGTTTTCGGCTAGAAAACTGATTGTTAGCTAGTCTGGATTGGTAAACGTGGATATCATGTGGTGTAGAAAACATTTGGTTGATTTCCTCTCACGGGTCAATGCAGGAAATGAATACATAATGTGGTAGCAGATTTAGAAAATAAATTGTAGCAGAAAGCATCCGTCTTAGGCGTATATTGGTACTTAGTTGTTGAACACAAGGGTTAGATGTGCATGCCCACTGCATTGTCGGATTTAAAGGTTCCTAGCTGCTCAGTTGGATGATTCTTTCCGTCAAGTTTAGCTAAGGTTAGTGTATATTCTTGTTGATATTTAAAGTATTTTTCTGAGCAAAAGTTGTTCCATAGGCTTGGCAGCTCTCGGTGTTGCGGATATTCTTCGACTAACGTTCGATTTAAGGCAAGTGCGAGATGGAAAATTTTGTTTTATGTTTGCCACTTTTAATCTTTCATGGTTGTTCTTGCATTTTCAGTTCCGTTTTCTTACATCATTCATTTAAGGCATAGGTTGACTATTCTAAAATTGACCGGTGAGAAATGTCAAATATATCTAGTCTCGTGAGAGAATGACACGGGTGTCTACTCTGGAAGATTCAGTTGAGTCATGCATTGTTAACCACATTCTGTTTTCAGTTTTCTGTTTAGATGATGTCTCAGGCTCTCTTAAATGTTGAAGGGGTTAAGTAGTGTGTTTCCTCTTAAATGTTGAAAGTACGAGTCCTCGTATGGTGTTATTTGGATTACTCATTTAAAATAGCTTCTGATCATAAATCTTCTAATCCATATGGACCAAATGAAAGATCTATTTTACTTCTTACTACTTGACATTGTATTGCTCAGTATAGTTAATATAATTAAACTACTTTCTGATCATGTATATATGCATACATCTTCCTACTATTACACAATATTGTTAATTTAGTATATGCTTGCATATTCTGTTGACTTATATTTATTTACTGTTTACTACTGTCCCATTGCTATCTTCGGATCTCTCTAGGTTTCACTAAAGAACCATTGATCTCCTAGCTAGTTTGGCCAAGGTAGTTTGATCGAAACACCGAATTCTGCAGTATGAACCTTAAGATCAACTTTCTGTGATCCAATAGGTATGAGCAATGGAATTTTTAAGTTGGCAAGTATCTCAGCAATGATATATTTTGATTTTTTATTTAGAATCTAGTTATTCCCTAATAGGTTCTTATCCACGTGGTGCTATTGCTCACAATTATATACTCATTTCTTATTTGTATCAGGTTAAGCATGTCATCAATGGCCTTCGCATTCAGATCTATACAAGGCAGATGTAATGAAAGAATTTGCACCTCAAAAGGACGATGGAAATGCAAAATAGTGAAAGGAACTTGCAGCTATGCATATACCCATAATACATGTACCGTGGTAGTGTTGTTCTTTGGAGTTCAAACGTCTTGCGAGAGATAGCTGAACAAGAAACTATCCATTGTTAGTATCTGATGGATTACAACTTCATATGCCAGTGTGCTATCTCTGCAAATATTATGTCATATTACGTCATGTCAACATATCAGTGGTATAACATCTTATTGTGCTATCTAAAATATTCATGGAAAATGCACAATTTTTTTATAACATTTATTTTGCTATTTGACGCATTTAAATTTTTTATTACCGAAATTCAAACTAGTGACAGGCAGGGTAATGGCCCCGTCACTAAAATACCCCGCAATGATGTGGCATTTGATCGCAACCAGTGACATGGCCTCTTTTGCCAGTCACCAGTATACACATACTAGTGACTGGCACGCATAAATACCTGTCACTAGTACAGATACTAGTGACAGGCACTTGCCCATTACTAGTAACCTCATACCAGTGACTAGTCATCAGTGACGGGCACTTTCCCAGTCACTGATGGACCTTTTGAGTCTGTCACTGATAGCCTATTCTACAGTAGTGACATACCACCTATGGATCCACCAGTGTCATTGCATGTATGTTCTTTTCACTAACAACAACAAGAGTCATTCAAATGTGTGCTCTCTTCAGAGACCACACATGGTTCCACCAGTGTCATTGCATGTGTGTTCTCTACAGAGACCACACATGGATCCACTAGTGTCATTGCATGTGTGTTCTTTTTAGTAACAACCAGAGCCATTTTGCATGTGTGTTCTTTTTACATACCACATATGGATCCACCAGTGTCATTGCATGTGTGTTCTTTTCACAATCCACCCATGGATCCACCAGTGCCATTGCGTGTGTGTTCTATACAGAGACCACACATGGATCCACTAGTGTCATTGCATGTGTGTTCTTTTTAGTAACAACCAGAGCCATTTTGCATGTGTGTTCTTTTCACATGGATCCACCAGAGTCATTGCATGTGTGTTCTTTTTAGTAACAACAACTAGAGTCATTTCACATGTGTGTTCTTTTCACATACCACCTGTTGATCCACCAGTGTCATTCAAATGTGTGTACTCTTTAGAGATCACACATGGATCCACCAATGTCATTGCATGTGTGTTCTTTTCACTAACAACAACTAGAGTCATTGCATGCATGTTCTTTTCACATACCACATATGGATCCACCAGTATCATTGCATGTGTGTTCTTTTTACTAACAACAATCAGAGTCATTGCATGTGTGTTCTTTTCACATACCACATATGGATCACCAGTGTCATTGCATGTGTGCTCTCTTCAGAGACCACACATGGATCCACTAGTGTCATTGCATGTGTAGTCTTTTGAGTAACAACAACCAGAGTCATTTTGCATGTGTGTTCTTTTCACATACCACCTATGGATCCACCAGTGTCATTGCATGTGTGTTCTTTTCACATGGATCCACCAGAGTCATTGCATGTGTGTTCTTTTTAGTAACAACAACCAGAGTCTTTGAAATGTGTGTTCTTTTCACATACCACATATGGATCCACCAGTGTCATTGCATGTGTGTTCATTTCAAAATCCACCTATGGATCCACCATTGTCATTGCATGTGTGCTCTTTTTACTAACAACAACCAGAGTCATTGCATGTGTGTTCTCTTAAGAGATCACACATGGATCCACTAGTGTCATTGCATGTTTGTTCTTTTTACTAACAACAAACATAGTCATTGAAATGTGTGTTCTCTTCAGAGACCAAACATGGATCCACCAGTGTCATTGCATGTGTGTTCTTTTTACTAACAACAACCAGAGTCATTGCATGTGTGTTCTTTTCACATGACACATATGGATCCAGCAGTGTCATTGCATGTGTGCTCTTGTTACTAACAACAACTAGAGTCATTTCATGTGTGTTCTTTTCACATACCACATATGGATCCACCAGTGTCATTGAAATGTGTGTTCTCTACAGGGACCACACATGGATCCACCGGTGTCATTGCATGTGCGTTCTTTTTACTAACAACAACAAGAGTCATTGAAATGTGTGCTCTCTTTGGAGACAACACATGGATCCACCAGTGTCATTGCATATGTGTTCTTTTCACTAACAACAACCAGAGTCATTGCATGTGTGTTCTTTTCACATACTAGTGTGATTGAAATGTGTGTTCTCTATAGAGACCACCTATGGATCCACCAGTGTCATTGCATGTGTGTTCTTTTTAGTAACAACAACCAGAGTCATTTTGCATGTGTGTTCTCTTCACATACCACCTATTGATCCACCAGTGTCATTGCATGTGTACTCTTTTCACATGGATCCACCAGAGTCATTGCATGTGTGTTCTTTTTAGTAACAACAACTAGAGTCATTTCACATGTGTGTTCTTTTCAGATACCACCTATGGATCCACTAGTATCATTGAAATGTGTGTTCTCTTTAGAGATCACACATGGATCCACCAGTGTCATTGCATGTGTGTTGTTTTCACTAACAACAACTGGAGTCATTGCATGCGTGTTCCTTTCACATACCACATATGGATCCACCAGTGTCATTGCATGTCTGTTCTTTTTACTAACAACAACTAGAGTCACTGGATGTGTGTTCTCTTTAGAGACCACACATGGATCCACCAGTGTCATTGAAATGTGTATTATTTTCAACTACCGCCGTTGGCCACAAACAATTGGGACACAGAACTAACCATCAACCGCTCTGGGCTTCTAGAAGACCCGATCCCCGATTGTTAGGCCCCGTTGGATCACGGTGCGTGGACGATAGTGATGTCCTTCGCGAGGGCGATCCACGAGAAGTCTATTCTGCGAACTGATTGGCCGTGGCAACTTCGCTGGGCCTACATCCTTGCCTTTATCCCCTTAACCTCGGGGCCAAAAATCAGATTGTGTTCCTTCATCGCCATGGAGAAAGAGAGGCCCAAACTCAGCTTGCACGAGGGTCAGATGTTCGCCCACTACGACATACTCACGCCGCTGTTAGCGAGGCTTCCGGCTGGCTTCGAGCTCAGCTACGCCGGGGTTCCTGTCATGCCGCTCTTGCGCGACAACGCATTGGCGAGGAAGATCGAGGAGCGCCCCCGCCAGCTGTCGGAGCGGAAGAGGGCAATGGCGCGGTACTCGCGTACGAGCGCGTACTGGCGAAAGTTGTTCAAGAAGGAGACAGCTGCATTAATTGAGCTGTGCGGAACCCATCGGTGGGACATCCACCCGGATCTGCGCAACCCCGAAGGGAGGCAGCGCTTCTGGGCAGTGCCTGGGCGTACGACCTCCACCGTTATCGATGCAGCACGCCGTGAAGAATCCATGAGGAGGAGGAACGCTGTCGGGAACGTCGACATCGATTCCGACACGGAGGAGGCTGGCGGTGACACGGACAATGTCATCAATGATGGAGACTGCGGGAACGTCATAGTCGATTAGGGCCACTTAAGCATAAATTAAATCTATGTACGGTATCTTAATACGCTCTTTGGATCTGGGTCACCTGAGTCATGGTAGATTATCGTCATAATCTATATATGTTGGCCATGTTTTAGTTGTCTTTGTCTTTGAAACTAGTCGATCGAAACTCGTCCGATCCTGAAATAAAGTTCGCGCGTTCCTTAGCATATCTGATGGGACAATACGCTGACTCTGCTCCCAGCACTTGATGGCACAGCCATAATTTGGAATGCGCCTGAGGAGAAGGGATCGAGCGTGTTGTAATAGTGTACTACTCCTGTCCAGATATAACTGACTTAGTTTTTTTAGATATTTAATAAATGTGTCTATACCCAAAACATGTCTAGATACATGTTTTAGGTTTCTCTGTCTTTCAAACTAATCAAAAGTCGTCAAATTCTGAATAAACAAAGTCATTGCGTTTACACCTCATGGGACTATACGCTGAGTCTGCTACTTGATGGCACAGCCATAATTCTGGAGTGCGCCAGAGGAGATGGGAATGCAAGGGAGATGGGAACTAGTAGCCGCGTCCAAACGCAGGTAAAAAATTAATGTAATAATATTTTTTTTAAATGTAATCTAGTCCACATGACCCCATCACAGACACGTTGCATGCGCCAGATATAAATAAAGACGACACGACTAGTTTAGTTTCAATGATACAATTCAACATAGGACGTTACTGTGCCCGCATCTTTCTGCTCCTCTTATTAGTCTGCTAGCCCACGCTGCATTAAGCATCAGTTGATGAGGATAAAAAATGATAAAATGGCAAATAAAACAATTTTTAAGCTTATATTTCATCCGGAGAATCGTACAAAGATGAAATTGGCAGGGATTTATTATTTCTCCTGCAGTTAGCCAAAAGATCCTCCAGAACATCCTCAATCACCCCTGCAACTTCTTCATATTCTAATACACCTCCATTATTGCCCTTTCCTCCCTGTTCCGCTTACCCTTTTGTTTCTTTTCACACCCTTTTCTCGCCAGCACCTCCACTTCTTCATAAATTGGCTGCTTACGTACGTTTTCATCCGAGTGCTCATCACCATCTTCGCGCTGCTCTTCCGCCAGTTCTGGCTGCGAAGCCTCATTTTCTGCCACCGGGGTGTGAACAAGGACAATAGCATGTGTAACTGGGTTTTTGCACAACCTCTTGATATGGCCGAATCCGCCACAACATCCGCATTTCCTTTTCCTAGCACCAAGCCGTGGACCTTTATCGGTGGAGGCTATGATCCTTAGCTTTCTAGGCCTCCCAGGTGGCTTCCTAAGAATTGGTGGTTGAAGTGTGAACCCTAGATCGACAATCTCCCAATCATTTTCATCGGCCATAGGTGGTATGTTTTCTGCATAAGTTGCAGCAAACTTGTCCATGGAGAAATAGTTGTCGACATAGTTCTCTATTTCAGCTCCGTTAACTCTAAGCTTTAAGATGAAGTAAATTGCATGGTGACATGGTAGACCAGTAATCTGCCACTGCCTGCATGAACAAGTCTTGTTTCCAATGTCTACAGTGTACCTCCGTTCACTTCCACGCTTGTATTCTACATAAACCTCAGCCAATGTTCTGGAACTTCTGACCACCCTCATCTTTATGGCTCTCATTGCCCTGGTTCTTGCATTCGGTAACATGACCACCTTTGGAACTATTTTATGGCCTAAAAAATTTCTTGCATAAATTATTTGCCTTAAATCTATCTTCACCATTATGCACTGTCTTATTTCATCCAACAAAATAACAATTCCAAGTGTCTTCATGCCCGAAATCTTACCTTTGAAACTCTCTGCCAAATTATTGCATACAAAATCCACCTTGCTTAACTCACCAAACTTGCTTCTGGCCCATAGCTTGGTGTGATGTTCCTCAAGGTATTTTTTCACCTTTGGAACTACATACATGTTCTGCAAGTAAGTAGCATGCGTGCTTGGGATGTATGTGTATGCTCATCGCCACAAGTCCTCTTCAAAGATCTTTCCTTCGAACTTCTTCGTGAAGTTAGTAGCGAGGTGCCGCATGCATTCCCTATGCTCAACCCCAGGAAACACAGCATCAACAGCATTCTCATGACCCTCGGATGCACTGGTGTGTATCACCAAGCCTTCAGGGTGACCAATTACTTCCCGTAGTCTCTGCATGAACCATGTCCAGCTTTCATTTGATTCACCCTCAAGAACAACATAAGCTACGGGTAGAAGACAATTATGCGCGTCCAAAGCACAAGCAGAAGCAACATGTCCCCTGAACTTCCCTGTTAAAGAAGTTGCGCCTATTGCCAAGTATGTCCTGCAGCCGTCTAGGAACCCCTTCCAGCATGCCTTCAGGCAGACAAACATCTCCTGAAGCATATCTTATCTTCCTGCTTATACCTGACCCCCCTCGAGACCTTTTCTCTCCCTTTCACAACCTCGTAATCGATGTCAACAACACTACCAGGTGATGTTTTCTCTACCTGAGCTTTGAAACTATACAAGTCATTCCACTTGCCTTGAATGAAGTCTAGAGCCATCTCCTTCCCATCAAAGACTCTGTGATAAGGAATCAGAACGTTAAACTTTTTGCTAATCTTTGCTCTGAGTTCAGCTGGTCCAATGTTATGATCATGCCTCACCCAGTCAAGTAAAGTAGCAGCAATCCACTTGGTAGTCGCCGGTCTAATTTTACCACTTAATGAAGTATTAGGGCAGTTGTGTTCCTTCAATTTTACTTTGATCTGCATTCGATAAGAATCCAAATAATTCAGAGCTAGTTATCAGCAGAATAAATATGAGAAAGACTAAAACTAAATGTAGCTATTGCAACCTGAAATGGGTGTCCACCCCGCATTGGAGATGCATGTAATCTCCATTTAAACACATTACTTTCCCTACAGTGCACCCTAAATCTCTTTTGGTCGCTCTTTTCAATGATAAATTCAAACCCAACTCTAATTGCATAGGTTGCAACTTCATATCTGCAGTCCTCCACATTACCAAAGACAGTCCCCACATCAATTTTAGGATTGTCCCTATCAAAGTGTATCACTGGCCTATCCACGTCTTCATCGTCGTATCTACATCCCATTTCCACATCTTCACATTCCTCTTCCTCATCAATCCCATAGTCAGGCTCAAAGTTCGAATCAACCAAATATTCCCTACTCTCCATCCTATCAGGGTCAGCAGCCATGTCTGGATATGCTTTCTCATCATCATCCGCACCGCCACATGTTTCAGTGCCTTCATGCTCGCTTGACAAAGCATCATGCTCAAGGACAAGTTGTACAGACGTCTTGCGGTTACCAACACATATCCTTGGCATCACCACAGGACTATAAACGCTAATTGGGGTATGCAGATAAGGAATCATAGTTCTTACCTTTCAATGTGGATGCACGGCACCTTCTCCGGGCTCCATACCTCCAAAGCTCTGCACCCTGCCACCTCTCCCCCCGTTTCGTTGTCCTCTGTGCTCTCTAGACTTGAAGGAGATTCCGTGCTCTCTAGCCACGCAGGACCCATATCCGTGCTCTCAAGCCTCACAGGATCCATCTCCGAGCGGGATCTGGATCACCAGCGTCGTTGGGCCCCTAACCTAACGGACGACTCTCGGTTTTCGTTTCCGGACGTGCTTGGGCGGTGGGCAGCGGCAAGGAGACATGCTAGGGAGGGGAGGGGAGGGGACGTGAGGGGATGGCAGGGAGAGGAGGGTAGGAGGATGACGGACCAAGGGGACGACGAGAGCGGTGCACGACTGAGCGGAGTGGCGGCGGCAGGAGCAGAGGAGAGGAGCGGAGCGGAGCTGGTTGTGATAAAGCATGGAAAATTGCACAATAATGCGTTGGTGGGCGGCACTGGCCCTCGAACCTGGGACGCGCGCCGTCGTTGGTGGAGGAGGCGGGCTTGCCTGTTAGAAAACATGCCACCTGTCAGCGCACTATACACGGGGAGCACATCCCGGAATGTTTAGCATGTCCCACATGTCAGTCTGTTTGATCAAGACTTGCATGCAGTGCATGGCTGGTTCACGCGCTAGTTCCGGAAAAAAGCCTGTTGATCCAAACTTGAATTGGCAGTTCCGCTTCTTCTCCCCCGTCTCATCGTCTCCTCACAGTGGCAGTTCCGCTTCGTCTCCCTCGTTTGTTATCCTCTTCTTCTTCTCCTCGCAGTGGTAGTTCTTCTTTCTTCCTCGATCAAAACATTCCCGCACGTAAGCCATGGCCAGTAGCCGGATGAAGAGGAACTGGGCCGATCTCCCAGCCGACCCACTTCGCAAGATCGCCAACTATTTGCTGGAGAAAGAGGAGTACGTCGACACCTATGCTGCTTGTCGGGAAGTCTGCACCGATTGGCGCCGCACTTTAAAGGTGCCCAAATTCCATCTCAACAACTGGATCATGATAGATAACACACTTCCAGACGTTGGCGACTTCACCTTCCTCAACCTCGCCACTGGTCGTTGCTTCAGGACAAATCTAATGGACGTCCATCGCAGGTTCAAATTCACATCTGATATTTATTGGTATTTTCCATTGTAAACATCTTAGTGCTAACTGATGCCCTCTTCTACCAAAAGATTCTACTTCGTCGGTGTTTCTCGTGGCGTCATCGTGCTTACTTAGAGGGTGGAGCCGTACCAGATTCGGCTTTTGAACCCAATCACTCACAAGTCTAACACTGAGTTTCAAGCACACATACCATCTGATCTTCTGCAATCTGTCGTCGTGATGAAGTCCCTGACGATGGTGTTCGTTTGCACTGATTATCCAGATCATATTGCATGGGCCGATGAGAGCACCCAAACGGGGCAAATCAATGGATCATTTGGAGAAGGATTGTATTCGCCACCTCCTGATATGCTTCTGGTCTGCATGACGGCATTCCGAGGGGAAGTATATGCATTACTTGAGAATGGAGACATCTTGTCGACCAATATCCAGTTAGAGCAGCGCGCGAGCACTGTCAGGATGGACAAAATAATTTCGGCCCCAGGCTTTGAATAGGTACGCGGAACCTACAAATTTTACCTTGTGGAGTCAGATGGTGATCTTCTTCTTGTGATGAACGGGGATTTCGCCAAGGGCAACCGGTGTTGTACCGGGTGGACACGGAGAACCGCTCTCTCGAGGCCGTCGGCGACATTGGAAGTCATGCCCTCTTCGTTGGTTGCAATCGGGCTATCTCCCTTGACACCAGGTTATACCCCACAGTTAAACCCGGTTGCATATACTACAGGAATTTTATCAGACTGTACGATCATGAGGTTCAATCCTGGGAAGAGGAACCAACAATGGTAAAGTATGGCTTAAGTCTAGAACATACACCGAGGCCTTACCCTCTGTACAAGATACTGGCAGCACACTACAGATGGAGAGAGTTCTTTGAACATGTGTTGCAGCACTCGGGAGCCGAGAACGACGAAATATATAGGGGAGAATGAATCATATATTCATCCTAGGTTATTTGCTAGCATTTCCAGGTCCGTTTTTCGAAGTAGAAATTTGTACTGTATTTATATTATTTCGATGATCAGAATGCGTATTACCTTTCAGTCAAAATTGTAATGTATTTAAATTTAGTACTTCCAGAATTCAAAGTATTTATTTTTAGTAGCTTCTTTCAGAATTCTCTATGTTCGACACGGGCATCAGCTCAGCACCGGAATTCAGGTCCCACATGGAAAATTGCACAATAATGTGTTGGTGGGCGGCACCATCCCTGGAACCTGGGATGCGCGCCATCGAAGGTGGAGGGGCGGGCCCGCCAGTCAAAAAACATGCCACGTCGGCATCCCCTGTTTCTGATGCCCTTTAAAAAATAAAACACGCCACGTCGTTATCCCCTGTTTCTGATGGTGTTGCTACACTCGACGGTACATGGTGGCATATAAGTTATATCGTATAAACATAAGGGCACCGTCGTCAACATTTCTAAAATGAAACTCGGTCCCGTCTCCTACCTGTCCTGGTACATTGCCCGATGAGGTGGATAGCCACGACCGATTTTTTAATACGTTCGCACTCTTATGTTGAGAAGGAAAATAAAGATTGATCTGTTAATGCAATGAGTGTTGAATTATTACCCACTAAGGAAATGGGAAATGGTTATTTTCACGCGTGCTCGTAGTCCAAACCTACTATCAGTCTTTCACTCCCTTCTCCGACTAACACAGTTCACCTTGTGCAGCTCCTCCGCGCCGTACCAACTAGGGTAACTGGCCCCTCCTAAGCCGCCGCCGCCGCAACAGCCACCGAAACTGGGGTATTTAGCCCCTCTAAGGTAGGCCATGAAGCTCTACGTCAAGGCCGGTCTCTCATTGCCCTGCCAGGCGGATGATTTCCCCGAATGTGCCGAATCGGCCGCGGCGGACTACGCCATCGTCGGCACCAGATGTGCAAGCAGGGCCAAGGGAGTGATGTGGAGAAATCGCGCGGCGGCATTACGGCATGCTCTGGGCAATGGGAACAAGGTACGTATCAAATCGTTCATGAGAGCATGCCGCCGCCGAGGGTACACACCCTCGAACAG